>JASMMZ010000010.1:7890611-7935168 GCA_038502455.1 Anisogramma anomala | reverse complement strand
ATTCCATGAGTGCGTCTGCTGCCATGTCATGTGGCAGCATGCTCCACGACCTATCGACATAGCAGATAGCCCGATTCTCTTGGGCTGTCGGTCTGTCTGTCTGTCGGTCGGTCGGTCTGTCGGACTGTCCATGGCCTCCGAATGAGGCCACAAGCTAGGTAGCTGCAGTACGTTATCGCTTCGTACAGCCCCGTCCCCTTCGACGCTTCGACGCCTACCGGTACCTAACCGCTGTGGCAGCGTGGTAGGGTAGTGCCAAAAAGGTACAAAATAGGCTAGAAAGCAGTATAGTATTATTGAAGTGGAGAGAGAAAGAGAAGGAAACTAAGTTTAGGTTTGGCCGTCAACAGGCAGCTAAATACAGTGGCTGCGATTACAGGGGTGCCTCTTGAATACTGCTACATATGCCCGGCATCGAAAAAATGCTTGATGCCCTGAATTAAAAGAAAGGCTTTTACCATGATACTAAAAATGCCAAATTAATCTTTCCAAAACCTTACAATTTCTTATGAAACAACCTTCTTACAAGGTAACTTTCTCTTTTCCTTTTCCCCTGTTTTCCTATTGTTGTATTTTGGCTGTGGGACGCTTTCTCCTACCAGATTTGCGTACTCCCACATCCAATAGCGTCTAACAACGTTCAAAATCCTCCACAAGTTCTTTACAATGCTTTAACTTGCTCAGGTAAAGCCACTTATTATTCTTTGCTATCATACCCTTTTAGTGAATGAGATACTACGGCTTGATTTGACCATTCCAACGATATATGCGTTTATCTAAGATTTGGTTCATTTTACAATGTTTATTTTTCGAGGCTGTTGAAGTGTCGTTGTTACATTCCATAGGAGGTGGGACTAGTTTTTTGCCATGAAACGGATCGTTTGTCACGGCAGGCAACAGACGTTGTATGTTTATAACTGTAGATATGTTTAAAGAGGGTGGAAAATCCAGCTTATATGCCAATAAGGAAAGTTTTTCTCAGATAGGAAATAGACCGAGCCTTAGTAATGTCAATTTATCTTATCAGTGTAATAGTTTATATGCTATTTTAACCTTGAGCCACACAAGTTGCCAACATTAAACTAAAGTTAGCGATAAGGTTTATTATACAGGCATTTGTTTTGTATCGCTACAATATTTATTATACGTTATACATGTCGGCGAAAATGTTGTCACAAAAATCTAGTTTCAATTTGTATTTGCGGTAATGTATTTGTAGAATAATTTAATGGTAGTTCAAGCCGAAAACCGACAATGTTCAAACTGTGTGGTGGTGGTGGTGGTTTGCAATGGTATTGAAAGATGAAGAAAAAGTCTAAGTCTAAGCTGCAGAGTTTGCAGCAGGTAAGTAGGTATGTACAACAACAATCTGAAAGGAAAAGGCAGGTGGGGTATGGTACCCCAGCTAGGTCCAATAAATGCCGGGGGACAAAAAAAGCATGATATCCCCATCATGGGCGAGCGCGAGAATTCCATCATGTTTCGTGGAAATAGCTCCCACGAGAAGGGATACTCACGAGAAGCTTTGTTGGACCTAGGTGGGGTACCATGCCCCACCTGCTCTTTCCTTTTAGCTTGTTGTTGTACATACCTACTTACCTGTTGCAAACTCTACAGCTAAGACATAGACTTAGTTTTTCTATCTTTTAATACCACACACAATAAACCACTATTACTACACAATTTCAACAAATGGTAGCTGTAAATAACTGATTAAGTTGACACTAAGTTTTATTGCTACCAAAGTCTGCAATGCACAAAACCACCAACGTGTAACAATACGCACTACCAAAAAACATCACTATCAGCTATCAATCACCTACCCCTTAGGGTATTTAAAAGATCCTTTTTCCTCCATTAGTTTCATTAACCAGTAAACAGTTGTAAACATTATTAGCCGATTGGTTATTTTTTCTTACACCATTACAACGAACTTAGGACCAACAGACGAAAGCTTTAACTGTTAGCCCAACCCCTCTTAAAACGCTGGAACCATTTTGTATCCCATTTCTTTTATTTCCACCCGCTTTAATTTGCTTCCACACACTAACGCAAACGATGTTTGGAAACTCTGCGCCTAGTTTTGCCGAGAATATTACTTCTTTAGGTAATAGCAACGGCGGCAGCGAACCCCTTACCACTCGTATTTACAACGCTATGAATCGACAAATTGACTAGCATTTTACGCCGATAGATAAACGTTTTAACGGTTTAGATAGCCGCATTCGTAAGGTAAGGAATCAGGTCAAAAATCACGTTAAAGCAGGTATTACTAGGGGAGTTATTACTACCTTAACTACCATACGGCGAGATTCTCCTCATAATTCGCTCGAGTCTCCCCGTCCATGTCTGAACTCATATGCTTGTAAGAAAGACCGTCGTCCTCACGAGGACGATCGTCGCCCTCACGAAAATAACCGTTAAATTCGCAAATAAATCGTTGACCGCTCCCGAGAATACGAAGACAAAAACCAATGCGAGGCTTCACACCCTCTTTCACAACATTCTGCGGAAGGAAAACGCTTGACAAGAGAAGAGGTGGGGGTCTTTAACCCAGAATAACAATCCCTTGGATCTTAGTATTATAATTGTAAGCAAGGACGTTATATTTACAAGTGTTTAGTTTTTTTGGTAATGGTTAGATTCATTTACAAACATGAACTCCGACGCCAAAAGTTAATTAGTTGAAATGTTTTTAACTGTTGGTAGGGCCTTGGATCGTTGCAACGTTTTCGATTCGAATCGTGGTCGAAGTAACAGTAGTATTGCATTGGTCAAGTGGTGGATGTATTGTTCTAGGTTTGGCAGACTGCTAGCCAGTTTGCACAGTAATTTATATGGCCAATTGCTTGGCCCGTGCCTTAGAGTGAAGTGCAGCGTACTGCACTCGACTTACACTAAATGCGGTAAATCCACATAAAGCAATACACTCAACTTGCAGTACAGTTAACTTTACTTACAGTAAAGTTAACCTACTGCACTACATATAGTACTATTCCAACAAGTACTACTAATTCTCTGGTATATACTTAAATCCTTTAAACCTCTTATATACGAGCTTATAAAAACTTAAATAACGTTAAAGTTTAAAATATAATACTTTAATTTTAATAACGATTATATTACGTTTTTTTTAATGGCTTCAAATAAATGTTAAACAGGTAACAATACGTCGGGTACGGATATATAATTTTCCGAAACGACCGTACGATTATTGAAGGATTCGAGGAATTAAATTAAACTATACACGTTTTCGACGCCAAGACCGTAAACGCACTTTGCGGCTTAAAAACATCCGTATGTATTACGATGAGCGAAATTACAATATACGTTAATAATACCTTTATAATATGAAGCTTTAAAAGAAACTGAGCTATTTCGTCATAATAGGTTTTTAGGGATTTTCACATAGCAGCCGAATCTTATATAAACTAAATTACATTATAATAATACCTGGAGTATAAAAGTATCAGCAGAAACGAGGTTGCAGACAAGTTGGCAAACGTCGGCACTAAATCCTTCCCACCCTTGGACGAAAATAATAAGTTATTTGCTAACAAAGTAAAATATTATTTAAAGACTCGTTGAAAATCAATTGAATAAAAATAATATAACCGGCAGGGAAAAAGTATATTCTTATAATATAAACGATAAGGGCTTACGTATTTAACTAAGCTCGGCTCAAGTTACCGAAAAACGAAATAACCCGGACTTCGCATCTTACCACCGACGATTCTAACTATTGGATGCTGATAAAAGCTACCCCTAATATAATAGGGAACGGGGCGTTTTATATCTACTATATTATATGGCTTCCGTTAAAGTTTGAAAACAGTGACTACCTTCATCTAAAAAACTCTCGAACAAATAATTACGTAAAGTATATATATGTAAAATCTCTATAAACCTTACAAATTTCCGTGAATTTATATATATTACGGCCTACTTTTTATAAATAGTTGAAAACCGAGATATTTTGACCTATATAAGCCACGTTTACCGCTCGCCGACAACGAGTACGATTTTACGCCCGCTGGCGATAATTAAGTTTTAAGCCTACCGGCTAAACACCTACTTAAATACCCCGACCATTAACTTATCTATCTAGTAACCTTATAACCGCCGGTACTAAGGTTTTTATGGCTATCACCTTACGGCCGCGACCTTATCCGCGGGGAGGGACGGAGTTCAGAAATGGGTTGGAAGCGGGAGTAAGCCCGGAGGCGAAAAGGGAGGAAGACGAAGGAACGGGGGTAACAACGACTGGATCGTTAACGATAAAGCCCGTATCGCCGCTACTAAGTCCATCGTCTTTGTCCTTAACGTTAGTTTCCCCTTAGGCTAAGGGGGGCACCCACCAACCTAATAATGCCGCGACCGTCGCCTACGCCATACCGCCTTCGACCGCCTCGACGGCAACGCGAAACGGCTACCGTAAAGCTGTAATACGCCGAGATAACGCCTTGGCGGCGAAAGCGGCACGATAGGTAGTTAAAGGATCTATAACGCTAATAGAGATAATAATATATCCGCCCTTACGCTTTATCATTATTAGTATATATTAATTAACTCCCGTTTTTCAATCTTATCTTATACGTGATACCCAAGCCTTTTATAAGCGTATCGGGTGTATTGTATGTCTGGATCCCTACCACTAATATATACATCATCAGATACCTCAGTTAGTAATAAACGTATATAAATGGTAAAAAGCCGTACTCCCCGAAGCTAAAGGGATCGGGTGGTGGTAATAAGGAAAGAGGGGAAAAGGGTAAAGAAAGGAGGGAAAAAGGTATTAAAACGGGCTCGTAAAGCCCGTATCAGGGTATGAAGGTAACGGGGAGAGTGGGTAGACGAACCTAGCGCCACGCCGCGCGTATAAATCTCTTTTTAGACGAATGAGTTACTAGATTACGTTAATACAAGCTTTGAAATCGTTAAAAGTTATATCGTAAAGGTTTAAAATATTAATAATACAGGAAGTAAAAGGGTTAGATACGTATTAATATATACGCGATTTGTTATTAACGGGAGAAATTGAAGCTAGGGGTAAATTAAATAAAAGGTTTCGCTTCTATATAAAGACATAATATTCGGATAATCCTGTATGTATGAATCCGCCGGTAAAGATTACTATAATTACGGGTGGTTACCCGCGCCTTAAAATACATGCCCGTACTAATAAATGTGCCTTAACGTACTTACACATGTATCAACTTAACTAATACCCTACCACATAATATTTTACGTTATATTACTTTAATATTTACAAGGCTCTATTTAAATCCTACACAATTCTATCTATGACGTAAGTAGGCGCGTGGCGGGGATTCAGTAGGTACTATTACGGTGCCAAATCAAAGCTATAACCCTTATACTTATGGGTCTTTAGGCTGCGAGGAACCTTAAGGTCTTAATGGAGCGGATGGCGTAAGGTTCAGCAGGCCCCATAGGCTTATACAGGGCCCGTGTTACGATTCTTCCCGCCGGTATCTACAGGATTATTTTGTAGATGTTAGAACACCCCTTAGCGATACACTTCCCAGGAATGGTAAATTTTAGAAAAAAAGTATACGCTGCGTTTTAAATTACTTATTTATCATGTAAGGCGTTTTTGAACTCTTTATATACGTTAATTAAAAGGTTTGTTTAATATTGTACGGCGACTAAAAGGTTACATACCGCTTTCGGCTTTATTATTGATGCAATGTAAGCTTTACTTATACATTAACACCTATATTCGTTAACTCGCTATATACTAGTTAGGTTAATAAGGGTAACCTTATCCAATTGTCCCTTTTATATAAGGTTTAAACCGTCGTGCTGAAACGTAATTATTATACCATAGAAATTAATTAAACGATCCTATACCAGGTAAAATTTAGATTTCGCTTTCAATCTAACCTCCTCAGGTTTCCTCTTTTATACAGCGAAGAACAACATATAATATAACAAAAATACATCGTCTGTTTATATTCCGATAAGTACGAATCTTTTAAAATGTGGTATTAAGACTAGTAAACATATTTAAAATGACGAGTATGTTATTTTCAACTCTTCCTTATACTGACTTTAATAGTTATTATACCAATATATTATAGCCTTAATCAATACATAAAATCATTTCAAAATACGTAAAATCGTTTCTGGTAAATAATTTCTTCGAAACTTTATAGGTATATAATTATAGATATACCGTTTTTCATTTTTTATTTTTTTGTAAACTTATATAATACTGTAAAACTTAGTACAAAGGTTATAAGAGATACATAAAAAAGCGGTAAACGCTAAAATTAAACGATAGTTTATTCGTTTTAAAGTAGGCGATTAGGTCATAATATCTGTTTTACCAATGTTATTATACCCTTTAACTATAAGGTGGATTTTTATAGGGTTTTACAGTCTTATCTTTCATCTCCTAGACTCTGAGGGTGGGAAAATCCCTGTAAACGACGTAAATTACTGGGTTAAACCTTTTAAAACAAAAGACATCATATTTAATTTAAGCGGAGATTTCCTTGTAGAATAATTATTTAAAAAGACTACCCAAGGTTATAATAATCTTTTCGCTACGGAATTTTTCACTTAACCTATAATCCTTAATTTTCTTTTGCGTAATAAAAAAGTTTTTGATAAGGGGTTTAAATTTTTTTTTTGGAATTGTAATAATTGAAGTACAGTAGGTCAACTTTACTTGCAAGTAAAGTTGACCATACTGATTGTAAGTTGAGGATATTGTTTGTGAGCCTACTGTATTGGCTTCAACTCATATACAGTGTACACCTACTTCACACTAGGGCACGAGCTAAGTAATTGCCCATACAAATTACTATATAGACCGGCTAGCGGTCTTCCAACCCTAAAACAATACATCCACTACTTGATCCCATAATAATACTATTACTCCAACTAATAGAATCGATAACGTTATAACATCTAAAGCCCTACGAATACTAATCAGTGCTTATTAGGTTAAAAACATATAATTTAACTAGAAAGAAAAGCTACTTTTTGGTTACGCTTAACATCAAACGGCGGCTAGAGGAATGAAAAAGCTTTTGCGAAGGGCCTTGAATATTGTGTTAGTTTTTATAGAAGTAATTGAAAAAGACCTTTATGTTACGCTAGTTTTTATGGAAATTTAAAGGTAGTGACGGTATTTTCATTAAAAATATGAAGAAAGTTTTACGGATCTTTTTTAAACAGCATTGAAATTGACCACTTCAAGACTTAAACGATAAGTTGGTAAACGGCTAAGCCTTTAACCTAACCCATTAATACAAATCTTTACCTTTCATTTACTCTTTTCTTTTTCCCTACGTCAAATGAATCGTTAGATCGTTATTTTAAAAGAAAACACCAAGAATAACCAAGTTTTGTAAAAAAATGCCACGTCGTATGACTTTACGTTAAATTACCAAGTTCCCTAACTATAAAGTCCTATGCTAGAAAAAACTTTAAGATAACACCTACTTAGAAACTACAAAAAGAAATTAAAGCCTTCGAATCCCTTTTTGTAAAGCAATACAATAAAGACTTTTAAGG
Organism: Anisogramma anomala; assembly: GCA_038502455.1. Classification (NCBI taxonomy): domain Eukaryota; kingdom Fungi; phylum Ascomycota; class Sordariomycetes; order Diaporthales; family Gnomoniaceae; genus Anisogramma; species Anisogramma anomala. The sequence continues at coordinate 7,927,623 of JASMMZ010000010.1, read as the reverse complement.
GCTAGATATCGATGAACACTTAACTAAAATACACCTAGTAAATTTAGTTAGCTATTTTATAATTACGTAAGATAGCGGCGAAGAAATTGATCGTGGCGACCGCGCCTTTGACGTATACTGTAAGGTTTTCAACAATTAAACTATTAATATATGTAAGAAAATTTAAAATGGCGTTAAGCCTAAGTTAAAGGAATAATTTGAACGTCGATGGATATACGTACTAGAAAACAGCTTTACCAACCTTTCAAAGAACCTTTTTGAATTGGTCTAATTTAAAGAATGCCTTTAAGACTCAAGACCTAAAGGAAAGGGTGTTAAAAACCTTTAACGCCCTTATACGCGTTTGAAAGGACCTTCCATTAACTCTTAACTAAGTTGAGCCCTTTTACGTGTTAACTATGAGGAATCCATTAACTTATTTGGCAGCTTAGCACTTTTACGTGATAGTGTGGAATACGAACTTAATGGCTACAGATAACGTAAAGCAGTAGTTGCTACCTCTAAGAATAATTAACGTTATCGCTTTTTATCGGTTCATTAAGTAAGACTATCAAGTTCCTTAAACCCCTTTTTACGCCTAAGTCCCTATTAACCTTGAATCTTTTATCCAAAATCATCAAATTTCTCAAAAATCTTTCTACAGCAAGTACGATTACACACACAAGCTTATTATAGGTTCTATTATAGGACTTTACTCCTCGGGTTAGGAGACTGGTAATTACCCTTAATACTATAGCTCGGAGGCTTGAAGGCTCGAGTTATTAGGAAATACTAAAAAAACTGGAACGATTATTACGACCTTTTCTCAAGGAATATTAAAATCGTTAATATTAATTATAAACTTTTCATGGAATTAGCTAATATTTAGAACGACATAAAGAAAAATAACGGGAAGTTTTACAACATTTTTAATATGAAGATAATGCCTTTTATTGAATATTTATAAGTAAATAGAGGTTTTTTTTGGGTTTTACCTATTATTTACCGGAATTATAACAAGGCATGCTAAGGACTACTACCTAACCATTTTAATAAAAGTAATAACCTTTCGCGAAATCTATGATAATATAAAGAGTTACTTCGAATACGATATCAACCTTACTAATATTATATGTACTGTATTACCACGAGATAAACTACGATAGAGGTAAAAAAAAGAAATAGAAATACCAATAAATATGTTAAATCATATATTTAACAAGTTTATATTATGTTATCAAACGATAGGGAAAGCCTACGTTAAAGAAGCCACACTTCGTGAGTAGGTATGGACAGCCTTTACGGGTGTTAGCGAGTTTAAATACGCTTCATAACGCTCAGATACCACCTGTAAAGGCTTTTTTTTAGCCAGTTACACTCCTTGTTTACAGTCGTAATGGCGCGTATACGAAATTCGCTTAGTATGTACATCTAAGCTAATAAATTTAGCGATATAAATGCAAAAAATCGTATTATAGTTAACTACATTAATTGTAAGTATAGTTACCGACACCCTTAACATTTAAAATATGGTTCAATAGCTCCTAATTAAAAGCTATAGCAATACTGGCGCTAATAACGCTGGAAAATCTTAAACGGACCCATTAACTGTAAGAACTATTATTGTAAAAATGGTGAAAAAGTTAGATTTTTGGCAAGTCCGGCTATTGGCTTACTCTTTACTTACCAGTTAAACTTTATAAATAGAATTTAATATACCATTTACAATACTGCACTAATTTTAAACAAAACCATTCTACTTATATCGGAAAGTTTAATGGTAAAATGGATTTAATAATAAAGATACGCCTAAACGGGTCACGTAGCATAATGATATTATTCCCAATACGGCCTAGTAACTAGTTGACCAGGTTTTTCTATACCGTTTAAGTAGTGAAAACTTTTACATTTGCCTTAACTAAATCTCTAATTACTTATATACTTTTAACCTTCGTAATTGTTACGCGAATCATATGTTTTAAGGTATTATGTTAGACATAGTGGCAATCAAGTTTTGAATAAGAGGATATTCGAAATACATGATATTACGAAAGGAAAACACTACTGCTACCGAGATTAATCGTTCAAATACGAGTAAGGCCAAAGTTAGCTTTAGTTTCAGCAAATAACTATGAGTACTAAAAATAACCGTAATTTAAACTATTATTAGATTGATCAAATTGCTCGTCCTTAAGTCACTTACCCATTTACTTCTTCACTTGGAGGATATAAAGACTTTCGGCGTCAACGTTAACGTTAATACCGATGAATTGATTAAAAATCGCTAGAGGTTTCCCTTTGGCTTTAAGTAGGAGCAGCTGTAGTTTTATCTTTAAGGGCTAAAGGCAACAGTATTATATCTAACAGAGTCAAAGATACGTAAATTATACCGGCGCTTTAAATACACAGTCGTGAATAGGCTATATAAAGTCCTAAAGTCCGTAAGGTATGAAAAGATGGAATATTTTACTTTTAAAGCTATCGAAAGGCTTTGTTGTTATTGTTAAACGTATATCTACCCCCCCCCCCCCAATTTTTTTTAAWTTTTATACTAAAGGAAAATAAGACCTTTAATGACGAGGTTTTTGTTAATTCATTTTACTTCAATAATAAGCTTATTTTTTACGTTCTTCATTCTGTAACCTCTCTTGACGAAACTGAATTTCTAAAGTTTTTATTAGTAAGAGATACGTAGAAAACATTGAGGATACTGTGGATTAACATGTATTTGGGCACATTCAACATCGTTATCAACGATACTAGTACCAAATTCACGATGTTGAGGTTATAGGAAAATGTTGAAATAATGGGGATATAATATAAATAGGTGCCTATAAAGGCCCACTAAAGTATTGGAAAGATCGAAAGAGTATACACAATACTCCACAGAGTATATAATATCTTTACGCTGGAAATTAAAAGTTTTATGGACTAAAAGGCAAGATTTTAAATGGTACTAAAGGATCTAAACGATATTGTAGACCATAATGACTCAGTACTAACACTGTTGGTCTTTAAAATGTACCCATGCCTAACTAATGAATCTCTGCCATTGATAAGTACCCAAAAGATAGCTATAACTTATGGAAATATACTAAAGGAATTAAGGAAAAAATCGACACGGCGTTAAGTTAACGATACTCTTAATGCTAGGAACAGCCCTACGATAATTAATGTACTTTCTTTACCGTTATGATATGAAGTCCTTGTGTAGCGGAAGCGATGCAAATAGGAAGGCTTTTATAAAACTTTAGGTTTCGTTCAATTTAAAGTAATTGTCAAAATTATTAACGGCTTTACGTCGTTTCGTACCACTCGGGTTAAACCCTATATCAGGGCAACTAATAATAAAGATCTTTACGCTAAACGACCTAGTAAACATAACCCTCCTCCACCTATTATCGACAAGCCGATAAAACGCTGCCAGTGCGGGCGAAACACCGAAAATAAAACACTAAAGAGGAGGAATACACACCCGGTCGTATTTACAATACTACTTAGGTAAGTAGAAAGAAAATGAAAGACGAAAACTTAGTATTAAAGCTTTAGATATACAGTATTATTAAACCCTTGGGTGAACCTTTTAAGGAACGTAATAAAGTCGTAGTTGACAGCCTTCCAATTCGAGAATTTATATAATTCGTATTTAAAACCTACTTTAACCTTGAAAATCCGAGTATTACGATTTTTAGGTCGAGGATTGTATACGAAATAAAGGGAAAAACTATAAGATATCCGTATAAAAGGTTACTTTTAATTGCTTAAAGATACGGTAATAAAGGTAAAGATTTAATCTTTGCGCAATCGCCAACGATTGAGAAAATTAGATAGCATTTAGTAGTTGTTTTAACAATAAGTTTATTAGTCAAAACTAAAAATAAGTATTCACTTAATAGCCGAGATATAACGAAAATATACATACAGTCAACGACCGATTTATATCGGATAGTTTTATTAAAGTTTGTATAGAAATCACGTATTACCTACCCTTCGGTAACGGTAATACGGTAAATTAATATACTGTAAGGACTAGCCGAAACAAATGTTTATTGGTTTTTAATCTGTTCATCGCACTTCAAGTTATTTCCAAGTATAAAGTTTTTAACATACAACCCGTGCCTAGTAGTAACGTAAGAGAAGGAGTTCGGCTTAGTTGGCATGCAAAATAATGATACCCTCTTCGTTGGAACTATTAGCTTCGTAATATCGGAATAACAAGCGATTAAGGATTCTAAGTTTTGAAATTACAAACCGATTACAACCCTGATAGAGGGTAATTAACGTAACTTTAATGGATCGTTAATCCGTATAGTTAGTATTAATACTATCTTTAACTTTCGCTAAAAGGGATAAGGTACTAACTTGATCATAATTAACAAGACTAACGTAGTCAAGGCTTAACGGTATCTGGAACAACGTACCCGTAATAGATATATCGTTACTCTATGCCAATCGAAAGCTTCCTATAACCTATCAATTACGATATAAGTATAAAAAACAATAGATAAAGACTTTAACTGGCTAATAATAAGGCTTGAGTAGCAAATACGAAATTTGGACCGAGAGATTAATATAATTACAATTAACTTATTGACGGCTAAGTTAATAATCTTTACAAATAGTTCCGCTGAAAATAATATCGACTTATCTTTTCAAATAGGTTTTCTAATAACCCTCGTTAATGTAAACAGGCGGGAAGATCAATTCAACATCATTAGCAACCTAATTCATTAGACATCAGTTAAATGTAAAAGGATTACACGAAACATGTTAGCTTTAAAAGTCCACAGTTTGATGACTAGCTTTGATATAGGAATGAATTTATAAGAAACCTTGAATATCATTACTAGACAGCTGTAATTTCCTACCATACTGGTAGTAATCTATACAAACTCGAAAAACCTATTCGAATGCCTTTTAAAGCTGGGAATCACTAGTAAAAAACGCCTGATAATCGACGTAATAATACTTCACGAATCCTACGAAGACAAAAAGATCGAGGAGTTCCGATAAATCGATAGAAAGAAAATCCTACTAGCGCCATAACAAAAACATCGCTAAATAAGGCCCTTAAAATATTGGTGAACAGCAACAAACTAACTATATATATCAAAATCTATGTTAGTAGGCCACTTGAAAAAGCCAAGTCACATACTAGCGGCTAAAGATATGCTGGCAAATTAAAAAACTGCCAGAGAGATAGCGAATTCTTCAAATAGCATAATTGAATTAAGTATAGCAGTAACTTAATTAACCTACATAAATTAAATAACATTAAAATGTAGATTAACACATGTTGATTTCGAAGATTAATGGTAATATGGGTAATACTGGAAATATTAGAGGGGTATTAGTACTAAAGGGATGACAGGGATAGTAGTAGCCTAGTTAATTCATGTGGGTTAATTAAAGTAACAGAAGACTTGACTCACGTTGGTTAAAAAGGCCAATAACGAAAATATGCCAATACGCGCGGATTTTTGGCGGAAAACTTATGTATAAGAGTGGGTGAAGGCAGGTCTCAGAGACATAAAGCAGATAATGGTAATTTGGAATCAATCTGAGTGTGTGAATCACTGGAGTTAACAGGAGTCTGGCCAGTTAACGAGAACGTAATTCGGCGGTTACCGGAAAAGATTGGTCAACCATACTAACCTGCGCATACAAAATAAAAAGCCGCCAGTGTTTGAACAATAGTAATTTAAATGCAGTAGGTTAACTTTACTTACAAGTAAAGTTAATTATACTGACTGTAAGTTATGTGTATTGTTTATAAGCCTACTATATTGGCTGCAAGTAAAGTATAATATACGCCCACTTTATATTAAGGCCCGCGCCAATGAATTGGCAATACAAATTACTGTATAGAATAGCTAGCGGTCTGCCAAACCTAAAACAATATATCCACCACTTGACCACGCAATACTACTGTTACTTCGACCAATCGAATCGACAACATTGCAATGTTTCAAGCCCTACCAACATGTTTCTTAATTTTTAAATTAATTGGATGCCGTCAACCGCGTGATGACAGTTCTGCTTATATAAATTAGCCGGTTTTGTAAAGTGGTCGAGGTTATAAAGGTGTATCCGGGGGGTATATAGGTTTCGGGGGCCGTTCGGATTCGTTTTTGTGAAAGTGATTTGGTTAATACTACTTTTCGGATCACTTTATCAAGCTATTATCGTTAAACTTTTCTTTTTTATACTTTCTTACAATCGTATACCGAAATAAACTCGTATTATTTGGCAAGATTATAAGTATATCGTGACTTTTAAACCCGTTGACACTTTAAGTGTCAGTCTATGCGTCTTTAGGTATTCAAATTAAGACTTCAAACTATAATAGTAAGTTTAAAACACTAGTTTTAAGCGTGTCATTTTTTGTAGCTAATGTTTTCGAAACATTATTTCAGTTCCGTAGAGAACGTAACGTTGCTATAATTTACGCCACAATATTTGTCCTCCGTACCGTAACTGGTAATAGTGTCGAATCTATATAAATCCTGGGGTAAACACTAGAGATAATAAATATTAAAAATAGGCTATTCGGGCTAAAAGTATTATTTACGGCGTTTACCGTTATTTAAAAGATGAACTCTTTGGTACCAACATCTTTTAGCTCATTGGATAATACCGTATACGATTTTTCAAACGGTTCATAATATCGTTTTTATTTCCCGATACCTTATACTGCCTTTACCGGTATTTTTCTATACTTACTGCCGGTAAGTTGAGCTTTAATACGCTGTTTATTTCCGTCGAAGATTGTATTTATATCGTAAGTAGTTTAATCCAGAAGCTGTAAATAAATGTTCGTTTAGCAGTTTACCAAAGTATCACAGCAATCTTTTGTGAAAACGCTCTGCGTAAATTTCGTACCCTAAAATGCTATTGCTACATTGGCGACGTATAATATAAGTTGACCGTTAATGTATATTATATTTATCATAACCTCGTAGTTAAAGTTCATATTTTCTTAAAGGCGGAATTGAAATCGTCGTAAAACTTACGAGTATAATTGGTATTTGTGATTAAACTTGTCGATAGCTTTTGATATTTCTTCTTCTATATTTATTTAATCTGATTCTTAAATTAGCCGTAAAAGGCGCTTCTTAATCGGATGTCCAAATTGACGGTATAACATATTTATTTTCGGTCACGTTAGATGAACGACTTGAATTATACGCGATTTTGAAGAAAAAAAAACTATAGGTATTAAAATTTAAAACGAAACGGCACGGGCGTACTATATGAAACGCGGACGGGTAAATTGTTCGTATCTTGTAACCCAATTTAGATTATTTTTCTATTAGTTAACGATAGCAAAAATAGTTTTTAAAGCTAATTACATAAAATATAACCGGTTTAAATCGTATATTTAAAAATATTATATCAAATTATGACTCCTTACTCTTACTGAACAAATCTTTCCGTAATTCTTTTATCCGATTGAGTTGGAACTTTGGAAACTTTTACATGAAAACGTTGAATTATTGGTTTCTTGTGTCGAAATTTCTATTAAATTGGTATTTGGAAGAATACTCTAAAACCGGTTGCCATACCTTTAATAAAGCGTGAATTACAACATTATATAATCGTTTAGTACTTCTTTTTCGTTATATAGGCCTACGTTATATAGAAATAAGGCGTTTTACAAGCTTATAAATACTTGTTAATCCGTTTCCTTATCTGGGATCGTTACGTAAGTCTCGTTTTTCTCCAGGTCATCTTTTTTTAGAGGTATACCCAGAAACTTAAACGTCTTAATCCTCTTTTGCATTTTAGCTATCGGTTGTATATATTACAAAATTGGCTTCTGTTTGGTATTCGATTGGGAAATCGATTCATAATTATCGTTCAACCCGAATCTATTCGTATAATCGATAATTGGTTAATGAATAGTCGACTTAGTTATATATAATATAATGTGTTTAAAAGTCTATAAAGCCTTGTAATATGCGTAGTATATTTTGCGCTTAGTTATAGGGTTATCCTCCCTAATAAATATTTTATCCTTAGTTTCTGGAGCTTTTTTATAATATTTTTTACCGATTGACCCATATTAAGGTTTGTTATGTTATTTATATCTCTATTACAATGTTAACCGTCCATTTAATACATGGTAAATGAATTTGACAAGGTCTGTTTTCATAATTTATAGACTTTCGTCTTGAACTTTCCCGGTTACAAATATCAATCCGAGACTCACCTATCGGTTTATTGAGGTTTTGAATAATATTTTAAAACTTGTATCAATGACTTTTAAGTGTTTTTCCAGTTTAAATGACGTAAGTTTAAAGCTTATGTTTTTATAAAAAAATTGTAATTACTTTAGGAAAATAGTTTTTTTCCCTTATGCTTTAATTCAAAAGCCGTTTAACATTTCCGGAACCTTTTCAATAAGACGGCAAATACCCTTTATAAGGTTTAATTAATGTTTTCACGTTAATATTTCACGAAATATTCAATGGTGCTCGTCCTATTTTTCTTGTGAAGTTTATAGTTTATTTCCATATTAAAGTACATTTTGAAACAGTTATAACATTTTGTCAATATATCCATCCATGTAAGGTAATATATATACCATTTTTTAATTTACCTAATAAGTATATCGCGTAAAATAACATAAAATTGTAAAGGTTTAATATATTATTTTCAAAAGGTATTCCATATTACACGGATTACATAATTGAAATATTGTAAGATTTGTTACTATAATTTTCGTTTTGATACTATAACTTAATAAATTTGGGAAACTTAATGAAACAATGTTCATTAATAGGGAAGTAATAAAGCGGAAAGTTACTATAAGGCTAGTAATTGGTAAATTTTAGTTCGTAAGTCTCGTATTATCGTTGAATATCGGTGATTTCTTTTTCGAAAGTGTCGTTTTCCTTGTTAAGAATGCTTTTGTCACAGCCGAAAAGAACGTTAATTATATTCAGGGAATGGTTTTGTGTATATATTTTTTGATAAGTTCGTTTTGGAGGGGATTCATATTCGACTCGCGTAGTAGGTAATTTTTGTAACCTTTCCTTCTTTCCCGTTAATTTCTACCTTCGTTTACCTTTCGTAAAACGAGGATAGTCTCTCAGAATATGTTAAACATTCCGTATATAACGTATTTTAATTTCTTTTTCGCAATTTTTCAATAATTTGTTTCTTATTTTCTGCTAACCAATATCCTTTTTCGAAATTCATTCGTAATATTTTTGTGTTCCTGGTTTGGTATTTCATCGAATTAGGTTATTTTCAATCAAGATTTTGTAATGCAGCCGTTTCTACCACTTGCGGTATTAATTCCTTCGCTTCGTAATTATGCCCTTCATATATTAAAAATAGAATTGTATACCATATACGACATTTTCAACGTTCATTCGGAAACCTCTTCTACGAAATTATCAAATATACCGATTCTTTTGGCCTTTTATTTCCTAATAACCAAAAATCACGTTCGACATATATGTATTCGCCGCCCCAAGGTTTAAATTCTCCGCCACTGATTTAATGATATTATCCCACATTTTCAGGTTAATAAATTATAAAGTTTTCCTTTGAAGCTTCATATATAAAAATAAGGGGTTTACATATTTAGAAAAGTTATTTAGCGTTATTTTAGGTGAATCTATGGTTACAAAGTATGAAGTATATTAGGGCGCTTTGAAAGCTGTCTTAGACGCTTTTTAGGAATACCAAAGAGATGTAAAATTCGATATGGCATGAAAGTCTAGATTCGGTTAGTTTCAAAATGAGTTGCTCAAAAAGATTTCTGAATTAAATGGTAAAAAAATATTTATATAAAATGAACAATTAAAATAAAAACGTATAATATTTGAATATAAACCAAATCGAATGGTGAAAAACTTTTAACGTTAATTGATATAAATGAAATATAAATACAGCGTAACTATTAGTTATTAGGGCGTTGTAAATTAACCGATCAAGAATTTATAAATGTTATATTATCTAAGTGGATAGTAAAATTAAACGTCGTAATTATTAATTCAAATAAGCGGTATGATTGAAGGCAAACGAAAGAAAGTAAATATAGTAGGGTAAATGTGGAGAAAAAGATAGGGAGGTGTATTTAATAGTTGAAATGGTATGTAAAGGTAAATTGACATGTTGCGATAAGAGTTTCGAATATTATGTTGAGTGTTTGCGAAATGCATTGAAGCATTTTGAAATGTATTTTAAGTGCGTAGTATACTTTTGGTAAACAGTTCGAATATTGATTTTAGGGAGTGAGGTAATTGTAAAAGTGCCTTAAAGATTATGTTTGAGACGCCCCCTAAACTTGTAAGCGGTTCGAATACTACTTTTAAATCGGATAGAATTTAACAAAGGGGCTCAAAACTTAGTCGTTTTGGCTTACATAGCCTAATACGTGATAGGAAACTTTCCAAAAAGTGCTCGTATACGTTCAAAACGTTAAAAGAGTTAATATCAACGTAACTGGGCTTCTAATAGACAGGGCACCAACCGAGTAAATAGTATTATATTAAAGATATCTTTTTGCAAGTTATTTTACTTTGTAGTTTCCTTTATACTCCCATGTATTTTTTATAAAACTTAGCATTAACATACGGATATTCAAAATCGTTATGGTACCACGTTATAAGTATTTAATTTAAGTTCATGTCCTTTTTTTTGTGCTATTTGTAGTCGACTGGGTCGGTTACTAATTAGTATCAGTAAAGTAATTGTACCAGGTACTATAATATAAAAGTAATAATAAAAGAGTTGTAGTATATATTAAAAATAAATAGTTAAAATAGAAAAGCGGTATCCGAAAAGTATACGCTTTAGGTGAAAGCTTATAAGCTTTCACTCGAGTAATGGTACTTTACCTTACACTTTGACAATCTTTCCTATAGGTAGTGGTGATATTCTACCATACACTTTGCCAATACCCCTTCTGGGCAGTAGCACTCTATCATACAATCTGCAAGAATACACGTTTCAGTGAGTCACGTTACCGTGTAGTTAATAATAGTGCAACTTGAAGTGTTGTCGCTTACTAATTATAAAGATATATGATAATATCTACAAAATCCCCTTTCAACTGATTGTTCACCTAAAATATGTAAATCAAACGTTAAACAATTTCTTCATTTTGATTAAACTTTTATTAGCAATGATATTATCTATTTGAATATATTAGAAAACCATTTTATTTACCCGAAGAAAATATTCGATTTGTCCTCGCGAAAAGGTTTATCACTTTCACCAAAAAAAATCATATATTAATATCCAGTTTATTTAATTATTCAGATTTTACGTTAATATTCTAGGCGTTATAATAACAAAGATACCCATCTAAGGCTTTAGTAAAGTATCGTTCCTAAGGAATTAAAAAAATTTGAAAACGTATTTGTTTGTAGTAGGCTTTATATAACTGATAATTCTGTATTTTACTTAATGATTGAATGTATTGTGAAAATTAAAATTGAACCTACTTCAATAATATCGAATCATGATACATTTAATATTGAAATTAAGAAATGTTAACGTTATACCTCATTTACGAAAATGGAACCTATAAATAAATAACAAAGTTTATTCAACGGGTTCAAAAATATTTGTACGGGCGTTTGCGTTTGTATTTTCTTCATTTAGAAAGAATTTTGCTTTTCTTCAATTGAGGAAAGTTTGTAGAGTGGATTTGGAATAATATTTTCCCATTTAAAATGGTTATATATTGAATCCTATCCAATATATTCCAAATATATTAATGAAACTAATTATATTCGTTAATAGATACCTTAGTGGAATAAAACTCTTTCACGGGTCGTTTCAATACAAAATGATTTACCCTATTTGTGTTCAAAAACGTCTACTTATTATATTCGAACAGAATTCTTCAAAATTTATTATCCTTACGAATCATCAATATATAATAAGAATAATGAATCAAATTTTATTGAATACTATATGCGTCAATCGCGTTGATAAAAGTTTAATGAACGCTTTCATTTACCTGAATAGATGTAATTTAGAGATTATTTATCGTTCAGATCGCTTTAACCTCATTTTAAATACTTGATCAATACTTTCGACGTTAAGCGATAACACTATACATGAAAAAGACAACTATGTCGTTTCAAATTGAATTTTCGGTAATCATTCCGACGTTATAAATGAAACTAATTTTATTATATATATTGTGGTAACTTAAATGTCAGATGAATGAAAGTTATATCTCCAGGTTGGCTAGCAAGCATATACAATTTGGAAACTAATATTATACGAACTGAGTAAAGAGAATAGCGAGGACGCCGTCTCAATTTGAATGCCCGGAAACCCTTTTCGTTTCGTCGATTTTATTTTATACAACCGATATATTACTAATTGTAAACTTTTAATATCGTTAAATACCTTGAGAATTGGAATTACTTACCGACGATTACGATAAACGCCATTGTTTTGGTCTCAAATATATAATAACTATTCTATCCGAATTTTATTTTGAGTCTAAATCAAAATTTGTTTAAATATATTACAATTATCATACGCGATATGGATGAATTTAAAATGATTATTTCAAACACAATAGAAAGTTGCAATTAATATAAGTTTCTAAAAGACTTATATAAACAATTTACATCAATTTCATCGTAGCTTCATCATAAATTTCTTTAGAATATAGTGTGTCTTTATCAATAAAATTTTGATTTAGTATAAGTATACCGATTATATATGAAATATCCAAAAAACGGCTTATAAAAATATATAACCTACACTATTGGTAAAAAGATACCTATATTGTTGAAACTTTTATTCTTATATAATGGGTTCTTTCCCCGACAAATAATTTAGAAACACGATTTTTCAATTATTAAATATATGTTGGCAATGTTTATGAAAACATTGTGGAATATAATCAATAATAATAACAAATTATTATTTATAGGCTAATAGTTAATTTGAAAGGGAAAATTGGTTTCTTAAGATAGTATTACGTTAATATATATCTAAACATCTAGAATAACCTTTGATGGAGTTTATTCAAGCATTATAATGAAGTTTTAATAATGTCTACTTTCGAGTTATTGATGTAAACTTTACAAATTTATTTCGAATTTTAAATCACGATTACCGGTAAACTATGTTATTCTAATTATAACTCGTCAATAAAGTAACATAATTTTTATACGGAAATACTTAAGACGAGATGACCAATTAACGATAGATATTATAAATTTTAAAGGTGAAAAACAATGTAATCAGAATTACCAATGGTATAAATTGAAATTTAGTAACTGAATCTGGCCGAAAAACGATCTAATGTAAAAAACCTTTCATAGTTAAACAAAAGCTCCCTTCTTTTCGACTAAGACCCTATATTATTGTAAATAAAGTTGGAAAACTCGCTTTCATTTTAAATTTCCCTCCAAATTGAAAAATTCATTGTGTCGGTAATATTTTATACCTCACACCTACCCAAAATGATAAAACTTTTAAAAGATTAGTTACGCTTTGAATTAATATTAAATACGAGTGTAGTGAACACAAATGAGAAATTAAGAAAATATTGGATAAGATATTCGATTGTTGTTGCAATATAGGCTAATGAATTTAATATTTCGTAAAATGTAAGAGACTTACAGTACAGAATAATCAATTGGTAAGTCTTATAGACCCAAAACAACGTAAAAACTTCATTGAAAAGTTTTCAAAGAATTTAAAATGAGAATCGATAGGTTCTTGCGAGTACTTGTAGTTCTCTCGCGAATGTTAGTTATCACGAGTATTGCTTTTCTTAAATATCGTAAGTATCTATTATAACGAGATACAATGGAATTCTTGCGCTCGCCAGTAATGAGGATATTATGCTTTCTTTGTCTCCTAGAAATTATTAAACCTAGGTGGGGTACCATGTCCCACCTACTCTTTCCTTTCAGCTTGTAATTATACATACCTACTTACCTGCTACAAACTCTATAGCTTATACTTGGACTTAGTTTCTTCATCTTTCAATATCACCGCAAACAACCAACACCATACAGATCTAACAGACAAGGAACTTATGAGAGCTGGCGTCAAATATACGTGAATATACATTATTCAGGTTCTATTGAAGTAGAAACAACAAAATCTACCCTCAGATTGACTCGGAATTTCAGAAAGTAACATTGTAATATAAGCTTTATTAACCAATTTTTCCGTTTAGTTCGTCCATTTTCCTATGGATAATATGCTGTGGTTATATCGAGTTTAGTCTCACAGCTTTTCCATAAGCTTTTACAAAAAGCTAATATAAATTTTATATCTCGATTTGTATAATTTGAGAAAGATACTGCTGATGTATCAATAGTATGAAGCGGTATAACAAGGGAACCCATATTTGTACTATGTATATAAAATACATATTGAATGATAAGAAACGCTTCAATATTTAGTAAATAATCATTATAATGATATTAAACTTATGATACCTATTTATGTATTATAATATTTCAGTTAAGAAATGGCAACATTATAATCAAATCAGTTGCGATAGTGTGCATAAATTCCCTAAGTACCGCAATGATATGAAAATTCATAATTATCTTTTGGTTATCCTTGCATTGTTTCTGTTATGACCCAAGAACATCAGAGGGTCAGAAAACAGGCTAGTATGGGGCTAATCCACTAAGAACCTGATGTCTAATACATCAGGTGGAGATATCTCTTATGTCAGCAACCTTAGGGTTAGGGTTACGCACTAAGGATCATTGAGATCATGTTTTGATCCAACATGATCCAGCACTGAAGGCGTATGAAGGATTAAGGATATAAGGACACGGTCAGCACCACATAGATAGTATTTCCTTCATAGCTCTTCAGTTGTCAATCTTAGTATTCAGTCTCAGTATATTCTGAATAGCTTCACGGCTTTTGATCATTACTTGCACGGTTGCGATATTGTTCACTCCATACCTCTGCTATCTTCTTGATAACATAAACCCTCTGACACCTTCTATATACTCACGGGTATTTAGTGTGATCATTACAGTTTCCTATAAAATTGGCAAGTTATTACGTATTTGATAACTAAATATTGGTTTTTACGAACGTGGATACTATTGAAAAATACCAATGTTTATTGCGTCCAAAATAATAGCGTTGGTTCTATATATTCTTCAAAAACATTTATATTTAATATAGTGGTACGATCATGTATTGCGTGTTTTATGAATCTTTATATTATGGATATCCATCCCCCAAAAGAAGAGGTTAACCTAGATTTTTTATTAAAATAACCTCAACATATTTACGTAAAATTGTTGATTAATTTATAGGTATATTAAAAGGTTTTTGCTATTGTTTTATAATGCCTCACTATATGAGCCGGGCAGCGTAAGCATTTGTAAAACGCAAACGAAAGTTATCAAACATTTGTACTTCCGCCAAAAACGTGAAAAAGTCGTCGTTGAACAACCGGTAAAGAATACTAGGATTAATAGACTCTCGCGTAACCTTATCACGAACTAATTCCATCTTAAATAATATATTAGATACCAGGTTCCGCGTACCAGGTAGGTTTATTGATTTTAACCTGTATATATTCAAATAAATAATATCATCAATGAGCTAACAGTTAACTCAATTTATAGGCACTGCATTTGAAGTAAAATAATTTACAATGTATTTTGTTAATTTATAATTTGTAAATATAATAATTATAAATATATTATTCATTAACATAAATCGTAACATTCGATAAGCCTATATAAGATACGCCACCTTTAATTTTAAGGGCTCATAATTGAATCTTGCCTTAAAAGGAGGATTATAAATAAAAAAAAACGGGCTTACTTCTGTAAATGATATAATATCACCTTTTCTCATAAGTGATTCTCCGCTAGGTGAAAACGTATAACTTTAAAACCTCTTGAAAAATTGCCCTTTATTTCCACAAAAACCTATTTATCTGAATCTATTTAATATAAACATAAATTATTATGGAAAGATATTAAAAAACGTTGAAACTTTCTTTTTGCTGGCATTGGGTCTAATATATATTGATGCAATATAATATTGCCTTTCAATACGCTTATCATCTTGGATACGGCCCTTGTCGCGGCTTTTAACCAGTAACAAAGTTCCAAATCGTTTAAAAGAGTCTGTAAATTCGATGAAATAAAGAATTATATGTTGCATGAGACCTGCGGCTCCCAGATATATCTTGAGAGCTCATAATTTGCGAAGAAACTCAAAGATAGAAAGGCCCAAATTTTCTTGCAAGTGGTAAATAGGCCAAATATTTTAGTATAGAATTCCAATGAATTGAACCAATTAAATATAATAGAAGCTTTTTCTCGGAAATATTGTAATATTACTTTTATTAAAATAGGTGAATACAACCGTTTAATATCGTATATGACCCTTAAACGTATTTGAAAAAACAATAACATCATCGATAAAAACTTGGTAAAACGCATTAAAACAACGTAAATCGTAATCCATAAACCGTTATTAATAGGTTGGCGTATTTAGCCAACTTATTAAAATCAATTTCATTTGTTAATGTTTTGGTAAATAATCAAGTTAAATTTATTACAGTGATACAAATAGACAAAAAACTAAAAGAAAAAATTCATTACATCTATAATTATAATTCACCATTTACTAAATATTAACTGTGTAACTGCCGCCTAAAAAGATAAAAGATGACTATTAGGGATAGCTCTATGATTTTCTGGATGAAGGTCGTCAATAATACAACCATAATCCTTACTATACACCCGTCTTCAAATTATGAACAGCGTTAATATAAATTTCGAAATGTTTTTAATAAATTCCATCATATTTTCATTTTGTAGCTTGTTAAATCATGCGTAAATAAAATTTTCTTTTTTTTTGAAAACGGGGTATCGTTGTTGATCATGTTTGTATTACTACTTACTTTTCATCAATCAATATTTTATTATATAGTTTTGATATCATTCAACCAGTGCTTTTTCTTTCCATATAGAAAAGAAATTTGTTATAGTTGCGTAGTAATTGCAATATTTTAGGTTTTTTTTGAAAAATATATATGAATACCAATATTTACGTTAATCATTGACATGTTGTCTAGTATACGCAAATTAAGATTTCGTAGCTTAGGTCGTAAAATTTTGGGGAAATCCCCATTCGCAAAATTCTCATTTTATCATAGATTTATTAAATTTCTTTTTTATTAAAGCTCTGCGATATGAAAAGACATATAGAATATTGTATCAATAATGGGAAATAATGTAATATTATACATAATAGAGTTTAGAATCAAACAAAACCCACTAAAATCCACGTTATATACTGAGTTAAAGGATTCGAAGCTTAATATTATTAAATATTCGAATGATATCAAAACGCTCGGCTAATTTACAACAAAGTTACAAAAGTTTTCATATTCGTCGATAGTATAAATACGAACAACATATAGCATAGTAACATCATTTAATTAAATGTTGTAAAATTACATAAGATAGGGTATGAACACATATATTACTACATTTTTTACTACTGGATATCTGTTTCCAAATCTAAAACCTCTCTTTACTAGAAGTTTTACATAAGTTACCGAAATTTATAAAATTCCGCAAGGTTCAAAAAACAACGTACTAACAACAATCACTTTCTATACAATTAATTGTCATATAAATCTTTTTTTTTTTTAAAAAAAAGGGCACTTGAAAATTAATATTTGAAAGGTTTATACATATAATACCCGTCTCAATGACCACTTTTTAAACAGGTCTTATTTTTACCAAACAGGCCACCAGCCTACAAATCACTTACAATCAAAGGCTTAAATATCTCTACCAAAATGCTAGGCATACTGTTGGCGCAAAAGCCAGGAATATAAACAATTCATTTGGCTTTCTTAGTAAGAGACATATCCTTGTCATTGATACGTTTAGAAAAGTCAAGTAATAGAACCTTAAAAAATTAACCTAGGAAGAATATTATCCAAATACACCTTGTCAACCAACAATTTACCTATAATATTATCGATACATCTTTTCACATCATTTTCGTATACAACACTTCTCATATTAAATAGAAAATAACGGTATCCACCTATTAATAAAATCTATTAAAGTGCGACTAATGAAGATTATATAATCTCGGAAGTATTATAGTTACGTTAGGCACCTATAAAGTTGACAAATATAAATGAAAAATGATATTTTATAATAGTTAAGCCATCATGAACTTAATTATATTTGTAAAACGACGTATGTAAAACAAAAAACAAGTCATAAAAATTACATATACATTTGATTATATTAGAATTAGTTTAAAAAGAAACTTACTTGTAAAATTACGTAGTAATATCAATCATTCCACTGATAAAACAGGTGAAATTGTCATAAACTATCCATTTTGTATTTGTATTGTCACTTAATCAAATATTATAAGGCCCGTTACAGTATCTATTATCATACCATCCGTTACCGTTACAAAGCTTATATCTATAATCACAATCTCGTACTCGTCGTTTAAAATCTCATTTTCGGTTATTCTAACATTGGTTTCTATTTTACTTTCGTAATAACTCGTTTTAATTACGTTTCCGGACCTAGAATACCTCTTATAGTTCAATCTACGATGGTAAACCAAGTAGGTGCTAAATAGAGTTTACTATTGAGGTACAGGCGGAAGAATAGAAGAGACTAAAGTGGTTCTTTGTGTAGGGCTTATAGACATGGTCAGTGCCCAGCCAATCACGTGCCCACGTACGTGCTGTATACGGACCGCGCCTGGGCCGGGTTCGCGCCGAGTACTATATATCACATTACGTACACAGTTACGTAACTTATAAACTTAATAGCTAATAACCTAAGTTTTAAATATACCCCCCTTTTTATTAAACTCTGTAAAAGCGTGGTATTCCGTTGGCTAAACTTAGGGCGCGGGTTGTACCCATTAAATACGCGGGTTAGATGCGAGTCGAGCGCGAGCCTATAATATACCTTTTAACGTATCGTATAACGTATCGGCCAGTTTAACCCTAAACCACTAACGTCGTATAATACGACATTTAACGTACCGTATAACGTTTTAGTCGGCTTAAACCAAAGTCGTCGATACCATATAACGTACCCCCCTAATATACTGTATAACGTATCAGCCTATTTAACACTTTAACCATTAGAGCAATATAATACACCCTCTTAATATACCGTAAAATATATTGGCCGTTTGAACACCGGATCGCCGGCGCTATATAACGCTCCCTTTTAACGTATTATATAACGTATTGATCGTTTTAATCCTGGGCTGCCAGCGCTATATAACGCGCCCCTGAACGTATCTTATAACGTTTAACTTCTACCGATTACGATTTACCTATATTAATAAATACGGTCTTCCCCATAACTTTCAAAACGTCATTCTCTTTTTTCCCTCTTAGTTAGTCTCACCTTTATATCATCCGATAACATCGTATTTTTGCAATACCCCTATTAATAACTGTTTTTTTCGATTATCATCTTAACCCTTATTTACCTGTTAATATTTAGTATTATATTAGTTTCTCCTTTACCGATATAATTCATATTTATAACGGTTGTAGGCTAATTTAAATTATTACCAACGCTCGTAATTGTAATGCTTAGTCGCTTTATAAATTATACCGTTCTTTTATATTTTAATACCTTACCGCTTATTGTATATTATTATCCCCTTGCGTTATTAACGACGTTTTTATCGTAAACGACAAAGAAAATGAAAGTAAGAGCCCATATTTACAGGTAACAGATATTTATATATTATATATTAATTGCCCTTTTAACTTTACAGTACTCTTAATCAATATTCTTGTTTACCGAGTTTCAAGATATTAAGTTTATCGGAAGACATATGATAAAGTGAAGTTCAAAAAATAATTTTATGAAAACCCCGATCGTAAATGAACCTCTTCGTATAGAATATTTAAAAGATAAATTTATGTGTAACTCCGCTTGAGTTGTGCGAGTTATTAAAGTAACTAGTCGTAACTTTGGAAAACGATAACAATATTTCATTTCCCGTCCGTAAAAGGTTAAGGGATATTACGAATTATAAACCCCTTTTTACTTTATCGTTTTCCAAATTAATCAACCAATTTATTTAACTTCCTAATATCGTCTTAACCTAATATAATAATCACACTAAATACTCGTGAGTATATAGAAAGTGTCAGAGGGTTTATGTTATCAAGAAGGTAGCAGAAATGCTGAGTGAACAATATACCAACCGTGCAAGTAATGATCAAAAGCCGTGAGGATATTCAGAATATACTGAGACTGAATACTTAGATTGACAACTGAAGAGCTATGAAGGAAATACTATCTATGTGGTGCTGACCGTGTCCTTATATCTTTAATCTTTCATACGCCTTCAGTGCTAGATCATGTTGGATCAAAACATGATTCTAATGATCCTTAGTGCGTAACCCTAACCCTAAGGTTGCTAACATAAGAGATATATCCCCACCTGATGTGTTGGACATCAGGTTCTTAGTGGCTTAGCCCTATACTGGCCTGTGTTCTGACCCTCCGATGTTCTTGGGTCATAACACCTAAGGTATCCCTACCATTCCGATAATATAAATTACTATACCTTGAACTATACGTTTTTGTCGTTCTTTTTCCCCAGGTCCATTATTTTTTAGGATTCCCCGTTCGTTATTCACCTTCTAATATATTTATTGCAATAGGTCTCCCTGAACTAACTGGGCATTAAAACGAAATATTTTGATTCCTGTTCCTTTTAATATCCGTAATATATATTTTCATAACTTTAAAATGAATAACCCAAATGATATAACTATATAAATTATATCTTTTATAACCAATATAAGTTATAACTTAGAAAACTTCATAAACGATATTTAAGGCTTAATCGTCAAATACTTTATTTATCCACATCCTATTTATCAACCTTTCCTAAAAACGAGTTAACCAACCCAATTGTAAACGGGTTGACGATTGCGCCCGTATTGACTACGTTATTCGAATATAAACTAATATATTATAATTTTAAATATCCCGCCTCAAGGGTTGCTTTTTCCACCCTGCACCACGTTATCCGCCATCATCGGCTTCGCTTGGTAATCGCCTCTTTTCAAGTTACCCGTTATTGTCAACTTTGTTTAATACCCGCACCGCCATTCGCTAACCTCCCTCATCTGTGTTACCTAACACCCGCTCCGCCTTATATCAACCACCCTGACCAACCTTTCCTAATATTTAAAGCTAGTCATAATAGGGTTTTTAATATTAATAGCGCTATAACTTGAAAGACCCAGATAAAAATAACGACAATTAATAGGTCAAGCTTAATATATTATAGCCAAAGCCGTTTTGTCGTTAGATACTTATCCGAAAAAGCCGGGTTACATATACCTAGTTTTATATATCATATTATACTATCATAATAATAGATTTTCCCTCTTCCTTATAAATATTATATTATTACCGAGGTGAAACCCATCTATTTCAAGTAAAATATTTAAAATACACTCGACGCCGACATTAAAATATCGGGTTATTATAAAACTAGGCGTTTCCCTATTTCGTTTTGAATTTATTTAAGGCCGTCGTATACTAAAGATTTCCTAATAACTCCTATTCAGGCTTATTATACCCCTTTTACATAACTAATACATAAAAATAATACCTTGTCCCGTTCTCGTAACGAAAATATCCTAGATTTTAAATTATTTACATATACTCTTTTTTGTATCAGTAATAACGAGGAATAATCCCGGGCGTATATCGAATAAAATTTACGATGGGAAAAAGTCTATTAACGTAAGTTTAATCAGATTTATATAAAATATAAAGTATTTCTTAAAAATATTTAAACCGATATTTAACGGGTTTGAAATATCAACAATCGGGTATTAATTATATAAATAATTAAGCTTTTTGCTTAAACGGCAAGTTTTAATGTAATGTAAATTAAGTCAAATTCAATTGCTTTTTTTATACCGTTTTGCTAAACGTTTCCCACGATTCGCCGTTATTTTTACTTATTACTAAATATATATCATCGTCGCCTAAATCAATTTCGTACCCTGGCGTAAGTATATTCAGAACATAAAAGTTCGTTTCTCCTAATTAATTAATAACTTTATATCTCTCTTTTCTTTAGGAATATTTGATACTTTGTACCTATTAACTAGTCGATTTATTTTAAACCCGGGAAATGTTGACCTTTAGTTATTTAACATAAATTAGTAAACTGAGAGATAAAATATCCAATTATATTACGAAAAGGCTCCGATAATCTATATGCATTTCTTAACATTTTAATTTGGTCGTTCGGTATCATTATCTTTCTATAAGTAATACGTTATGAATAAAAAATACAAGGTCGTTGAAAATACAATTATCTGATTCGAGTCGTAATTATCAATAATAAAAGCCAAAAATCTATAAAATAGCTATTATATATTCCAAAAGCACTTCGTATACGCCTTGACAGTTATGAATTATATATCCTGAAGTTGGATAAAGTTAAATAAACAGTTTGTAAAAAAATTGCTTATATTGAAGGCCGCTATGAATAATGAATTAATCGATTATAAAGTTGACGGAAATATATAAATAATAACGATTTAAAATAGAGAAGGGTTAAAAAAGGATTTATAGTAAGGTACCATAGAACTTCGTACCGTTACATTACGTATATATTTGATATAGGCGTCGAATATTTACGATGATCCACTTTTAATGGTAATTCTATTAAATAATTCGAAATGAAACGTTTTTACTCGGATATCCTATAATGGGTAAATTATAGGTTTATTACAAGATTTTCATCGTTAATAGGTTTCAATTTGGTAGTGTCGGTAGGATCTAAAACCTATTCACGTGAAATGAGGTATTTAAAAGAGTAATTATTAGATTGGTAATTTTTTTATCAAAAAAATGATTATACCAATGAACATCTAGAGGTGCTCACTACAGGTGAGGATTTATAAGTCCTCACTCAGAGCGTACTACTCTAGACTGCTCCACGTATTTCTCTTTGGTCTGGTATAGCTGTTCCAAACCAATCCATACATTGTTATTCGGTCTGAAATAGTCATTTCAAACCGATCCATATATAGAGTACTTTGCATCTTATAAGAGTGCAGTCTATAGCGTGACACGTTATCTTGCACTTTACAGAAGTGCACCCTGAAATACAGTATACTATTAATTACCCTATATATACTATTTATAAGGTTATGTAATAATATTCACGTAGGCAATCTTTTCTTTCTTTCTTATATACTCCGTACCTATAGCTAAGTAGTAACAGTATGGTTATAGTTACGAAGGTCTAAATTAGTAGGTTCTGTAGTAATAGTGTTATTGTCGTATTAATTTCGAAAGGTCCAAATTAACAAATTCCGTAATGACAGTGTTGTTGTTGCTGCATTAATTATAAAAGGTCCAAATTAATAAGTTCCGTAATAATAGTGTCGTTATTACCACATTGATTGCAAAAGGTCCAAATCAGCAAGTTCGGCCGGAATTAATAAAGTCTAACCGAAGTGGTGCTTTAAATTCAGCAAAGATTAGCAAAGTCTAGCCTAGGTGGTGCTTATAATTCGAGCTTAGTTGGTATAGTTAAATAGGGGCGACATAATTGGTAATAACGCTTTTCGAAATTTCTAATAAGGGTGATTATATAGGAGTGATTGCGTAGGGTAATTGCATAATTATGTGTTAGGTTAATATAAAAAGATATAACGTTATCGGCTTAGGTAAAACCTCTTTTTTTCTTTTTTTAAAGGTACGTAGTCTAAACAAATGTAAGTCCCTATTTCATTTTAATCTCTACCCCCATTAAACAAATTAAGCTGTATCCTTACTTTATCCTTATTTCCTTTAATTAGAATAAACTGTTACTATGAATAAGTTACTTAATTAACACCTTTTACTAACCTTTTATCTCTAAATAAATACCGCATAAAAACCGAATCGTAAGGCGCTGTTTAGCGCGTAAGCGGCGGCGCGCCATTACCACCGCTGTTACCGCCGCCGCTGCCACTTATAACACCACCACCACCAACAGCAACAACCCGCCGTCCTTGGGTATTATTTCCTTTATCACCGCCACGCCGCCAATCGCTGCCACCCCGCTCGCCGCTACGCCGCCAGACTCCGCCGCCACTCTGCCGCCCAGCTCCGCTACTGCCACGCAGCCCAGCACTGCTTCCATCTCCACCTTGCCCCTCCTCGCCGTTATCGCCGCGACCTCCTTCTCCCCCTTCTCTTCCTCCTCTCCCTCCCCTTTCCCCAGCTTTTAGGGGAAGAATTAGGGAGCTTCTAAAGTTATAAACCTTACCCTCTCCCTATGGGTAGAAACCCTATTACTCGTAGAGCTCTTTTATGCTGTAAGCGTAGCTAAACGTAATTATGTTAAGGTTCGTTTATTTGTAATTTATTCATTCGCATATTTTGACCCCCTTTTCTTAAATAAAAAGTATAAGATGAACCAACTTTATCGCCTCGAACTTTGTATCGCTAGGATACGTTACGAAGCCTTCTTAACATATCAGGCGTTGAAGCGACGTACCCGAATCCGTAGCCCCAGGCCGTTAATGGATACGCATTACGTATCGTGTATTGCGTTCGCGGCCGCGGGTAAATCCGTTAGTAATTACTACGAAAACGAGGGTCATTCGACTTGTTACTACTGTTATAAACAGACTGATAACTCGTACACCTCCGTGTCAGTAGTTTGAGAGCCGTAAATCGAAGCTGTATTATACGCCCACCAGCATTGTAATAAGTTGTAAGCGAACCTTTAAAATATCTTTGAACAGAAATGTGCTGTTCAGAGCGATCAGAAAAACAAATCGTTGTAAATAACTAAAATACGTCGATACTAATTAGTAATAGACGTTAACCAGCGGACCAGGAAAAAGGTAGTCGCTGTCGTCGCCTAAAAACTAGGCTTATATATATATTACATAAGTAAGTTTAATGACGTTATCGTACGTCGCCGTAAAGAGGGTAATCCCTTTCCTATTCCTTTGCCTTAAGGTATAACTAATAAGGCGTAAAGCTATATCTTTACTAACATTAATAACGTATATAATGGTAATAGAGGTAGAGTTGATATAAAGGAGAAGATTGACCAAAAGGATGGTAAGAACGCGATGTTGTCGCCTTTTCCCTTTAGTTAATAAATAGATACCCTTTCGGCCAAGCTGATATATCCGACTATAACATAGTATGTTATATAGTAATATTATTGATTTTTATGAAAAAAGATTGAATATAATAAACGTAACATAAAGTATAGAAAACGAAAAAAATAATATATTAGAATTGGTACGATAATGTAAAATTAAATAAAAATGAAAAACAAATAAGAAATTTCATCAACTCGAGGCATGTAAAATAAAGATTATGAAAATTACGGAAACGGTATAACATGGTAAGGTTAAATAAAAGAAAAATTGGAAATTAACGCGAATAATTAGGTTAAATAAAGGTAAAATCGGGGATCAGTATAAATAGTGTAATACTGCCCGATTTAAATTAGTGAAAAAGTGGTATAATGACTTATTAATATCGTAAAAACTTTTCAATAACCTTAATGAATGATGTACTTATCAATGTAAGTATTTTTAAGGCTTCGTTTCATGTAAACTTAGTTAATATATCCGTTCGGTTGGATTTTCCGTCGATTTACCTTATTTCCTCAATTTTACGGTATTTATTTAACTCGCATAAGGTTATAACATCGATTATGAAACGTTTTTCGATTGTAATACCTAATTCAACCAGGTATTTCTAAAGAGAAAAGGAGTTAATATATACTATAAAAAGTATAACGCGTAAATTAAAGTTTAAATAATTATCCTAACTGTTATCGTTATAGTAATACCCGAATCAAACCTTTAATTATATTATATATTTCGGAAATTAAAACGTTTTCCGTAACACTTTTATATTTAGTAAAGTTTTCATAAATAATGTTTTTCGAAACGTAAAGCCGTTTCGGATCGGTATTTCTTTACCGAAAACTAAAACAAAACTTATTTGTAAATGAAAGTCGTTGTTATTAGCAAAGAAGTCGTTGGTAAAAATAAATAGTGTTATAATACGTATATTTAGCGATATAAATTGTAAACAACGTTTTAAATTATATAATTGTTATAAAAAATGTTTCTTAAACGCTTTGTATATATCGTTCGTCGGGTCGGTTTAGTATTGTGTAGCGATAAAAAGGTTAAATACAGCCTTTGGTTATATTACAAAAACGACTTAAGCGCCATATACGCGATAATATTTGTATTCATTGGCACGTTTTACGTTATCTAAAACTATAAACGCAACTTTATCCAACTAACTTTTTTGTATAAGGATTTAAACGCCGTTTCGAAGGGTAATGGTAACGTTATTAGAGTCGATTATAGTATCTTTTGTAAAGGAAGTATTAGGCTTCGCTTTTAAACTAACCTTTAAAAGTTGAACTTTTTTATTTGCGGAAAACGAGGTATTGCATAATATTAGAGTATTGTCCATTTATATACCTGTTAATACAAAGCCCTTAAAACGGGTTATTAACATTAATAGGCACGGGTTAAAAGTGTAATTAGTTATTTAGAGCCGTTTCTCATAGTACCTTTAATAAGTGTCGTATTAATAGATACCGGTTTCAGCTAAATTGTAAAATAGTTTTCAAATGCGTAAGATTATCCTAGGTGGGTGGTATTACCTAACGTTTCTGGGTATATCAACATAAATCCTTTGTTTAAGCCGTTTCTTAAATTTTGTATATACCTATATTATGTTTCGAAATTCGATATATAGGTTATATAGTACATTAATAGAGGTGGTGAATATAAAAACCAGGCGATAATTAGCTCGTTATGACTTAATTAATTGGGTTATAATATCTTTTTTAACTTTATCGTTATATACTTTAACGACTAGGTAGGTTATTTCGTAAGGTTTTCTGGTTTTGTCCTTAACTTTGTAGACGAAGCGGATAAGAAATTTTTTATAAGTTTTATAAACGGCTTGATCGAAAGGTTCAAAACCAAATACGCTTTGGTAGATTAAGATTAAGATTTCCGTTTAGGTAGATTGTGTAAATAGAGTACTTAGGGTGGTAATAATACCTTTGCGGCGGAGCTTTAGCTTAAGCTCGCGGTTTGCTATTTCCTTTTACGTGATAAAGAAGTCCGTAGCAAAATTCCTGAGGCTTTTTTTAGTTTTTGAATTGAGGAAGCGCCCTCGGCGGCGAGGTTTTGGTGGGGTAGATATAAATAAGCCATTTTCATTTAGCGTAGTTGGGTTGAATTAGCGTTTTAGGGGTGAGTCTAGAATTGGATTCGGTTTGAATTAGCCGTCTTGAGTAATATCTTGTAAGCGGTTTTATTCGTCCTATGGTTTTGGGCCGTTCCTTTTAACCTTTTTTTTATATTTACGTATTATCATCCAACAAAAGGAATTATTTCCGTTTGGTAAGTTAACGAATATATTATGACCGTTCAGCCTATCAATTTTCAAGGGTTAGTTCATCTATCCTTTATTTTCCAAGTCAAACCTTTAAATTATAATGGTAAATCCAAAACGTTAGTTTTGTGTAGGCTATTCTTTATAGCCAAAGCTTTAAATACATCGTATTTTACTTGTAGGGAACGTAATAACGTTATAGCTTTTACTATAATATTAACTTTTTGTACTGTAGACGGTAATAAGCCGGAGTTTATATAGATCCTCGGGTAAATATTAAAAACAAGGAATGTAAGGATAAACCTATTTCGGCCTGAAGTATTATTAACGACATTGACTGTTATTTAAAGGAAACATTCCTTAGGACTAATACTTTTTAGTTCCTTTGATAACACCGTATACTCTGTTCTTAATGGTCTGTGATATCGTTTACACTTTCCAATACTTTATCAAGCTTTTACTAGGATTAATTTATACTTGTTACTGGCTATCTGAGCCTTCATACTCCACTTGGTAGAATTAAAAGTCATATCGACGTCGTACGTAATTTAGTTTAAGGGTCTGAGCTAAACTTTCGACGAGTAGTTAACTAAAGCGTTTTAACAATTTATAATTGAAACTCTTCGTATAGATTTAGCAGCCAGAAATAATGTTGACGTATCGACGATGTAAATGATCGGTTGGTTATTTAAATATATGATATTAATGATTACTTTCCAATTGAAGTTTATATCATTTTCAAGGGGGAACTTAAACCATCGTAGGACTCATAAATATAATTGGTATTTATAATAAAACTTTTCGATAACTTCAAGTACGTCTTTTCATATATTTATATAGCCTGAAACGTAAAGTAAATGTAAAAAACATTTTATAATTAGGTATCCGAATCGTCGGTATAAAGTCCTTAATTCCAGTTAAGTTAAATAAATAACCTTAATGATACGTTTTTCTGGGGAAAACCATAAGTAGCTGAACTTAAATCGAAGCGGTATAAATACGTTATTTAAGGCGTGGATAAATTAGTTATTCGTATTCTAGACTTTAATTCCGAGGTTATTTATCTTAGATTGTAAAAGTAAAAATGATATTTTAAATTCTATTACGTAAAACTTAACCGGTCCTAAACGCGTATTTATAACGACCGTTTCGAACGACGATATTTTGCTTTTACTAAACAGGAATTTTCGGTGTTTTTTTATTCGGTTTAGCTGAAACTTCGGAAAATTCGCCATAAGCGCGTCGAATTGTCATTTTCCGGCCGTTGAAATCTCGGCTGCGCTAATGTTAGGTATAATACTTTAGAACCTGTTTCCGTATTTATTAATAAACGTAAATCACGACGCTATATAAACGTTAAACACTTTGTTTACGTAGTTTAATCTTGAAATATATATGAAGAAAAAGTTTTGCAAGCTGACAATGATGCTTTAGGCATTTTGATCGTTGTAGGTTAACAGGTAGGCATGATTATACTTAAGGTCGTTTTCTCCAAATATATTTTTATGAGGGTAGGCGTCGAGTCCGCTATTTATACCTTTGCACTCGGCTATGTATACTGTAAAATTTGCTTTTATCTGATTCTTAAACATATAATTAGTTTAAAATTATCATTTAATTCGAATTTTCTCGTAAACGGAGTAATTTGTAAATTAGCTGCTGGTTTTTCCGTATGCGATATATCGTTTTTATAAGCTTATAAGGTTTCGTTTATCTTTCCGCAAATATTACTATAATTTTGGTACTGGTTTTTTATTTCCGAACGATTGTTCTTACCTTTTGTTACCAAAGTTTCCTCCTTAATACCTATACTTTAAGCACTTGTTTTACCCCAGGTAAACCTTAAATTTTCGGTTTGAAACGTGGTAAATTGTTTTGGCGAGGTTTACTTTGGTAATTTGGCCTTTGCCTTTAGTTTTATTAGTTATAAATGTTTATCCGAGGTTCGCCTATCGGCGTATAAAGATTTGAAACGAAGTTTTAAAACTTATATAAAAGGTCTTTAGGTTCTTTTTCGATTTAAAAAGTGTAAGATCGAAATTCGGGTTTTTGCAGCAAGTTTTTATTACTATTGAGATAAATAGTTTATCACCTTTGTATTTTGGTTTAATGGCTACCTAGAATTTCCGGAACTTAATTAATAAGTTGGTAAAGATTTCCTTTAAATTTTTATTGGAGTTTTCCTATTAAGGTTTTAGGAATTTCTAAGTTATACTAGTTTAATCCCTATCATAAAGCTTGTAATTAATTTCCGTATCGAATGAAACCTTGGAGTGGTTATAATACGTTATAAATATATATACCTATATAAGGTAGTATATATATTTCTTTTTAACATATCCGAAAAGTATACTGGGTAAGATAACATAGAATTAAGATAGTTTAATATCTGATTCTTTTACGTATTATATTCAACACGTATTTTATTATTAAGTACGTCGTACGGCTCGCCGTTATAATCGTTATTTTTATTCTATAATCTAGTAAAGTTAGTAAGCTTCATAGGGTTATTCCTATCAGTCGGGAAACGATATGGTAAAAAGTTGCGGTAAGGGTCATGGTTTACGGGTATTGCTTTATAAAATACGTATTGGCGTTTTACGCCACTTGTTAATTCCTGAATCTATTTGTTCTTTATATTTCAACCGATTCTTCTGTGGTTGATCGGGTAATTTTGGGTGTTTCGGCCGCTCCCATTATAGAGAAGCGAGTTATTTGTAATATTGAAGAAATGGGTTGGTATTTAGTTTTATTTTACAATATATACCAGCGCAGGGGTATATTATACTTGTATAATATATAAAGATTGAAATATTTTTACTTCCTCGGAGTTTTTATCTCTAACTTGTAATATAAGTATAGGATTAAGTCGTTTTACGCCTCGTTTTCGTTGGTTTAATAATCGTTTCTTTTACTCCGTAAGGTAATACCCTTTTACAAATTCCGTTAGGTACAAATCTTAATCCTTTTAGCCTGGTAGGTCGACGAGTTATGTTATTTTATATAGTGCTTTTACAAAGCGGTTATTTTTACCCGCTGGGGTAATAATACCTTTAATTTGTAGTTGGATCCGTAAAGCTTTGGTAATAGTAATACTTGCTATTTGTTATATATTTAACGTCCAGTTCGAGAAAGGTTAATGAAAATTATCCAGTAAATTAGGTCCTGAAGCTTTCTCTGTTTAGTAGCGGAATATAAAAGCTAAAATGTATGTATTTACCGTGTATAAGTCGAGTTCCTTAACTAACGAATCGATGGTGTTATCCCAAAGGCCTAGGTTGATTTAGTGTATTATAAACTTTGCTGGTAGGCCTTTATCGTTTCAAAGTAGTCGATTCGAATCACTGTGGTCGAAGTAACTAGTGCTTCGTTGATATTGTTGATTGATGTGTGTAAGTTCTAAGTTTGGCAGACCGCTAGCCAATCTGCACCCTACTTTGTATAGCCAAACGCTTTGGCTTGTGCCCCACTTTGAAATGGGCACCTACTGCACTGCACTTGCAGTACAGTCCCACAAACTACAGTCAATTTGCAGTACACACAATCAACTTTACTGTAATTAAAGTTGACTTAACTGTATTGCATTTGACTGCTATTCCAACAGCTTTCCTAATTCCCATATTTTCGACTAGAAGGTTGAAGTTAACATTGGCTTCATTTAGTAATATTGGTCTTGGGGCCATAATTATAAGTGTTTTAAGGTGGTTGGTCTTTATACGTACTTGGTATACTTAAACGGTTTGATTTGGTATCTCTATGCCATAGTAAAATTTTAGGTACGTTCGAATTCTAACGTTTAGAGTAATACGTTTTACAAATAGAAAACGGAAAGAAAATAAAGTAATTAAAGTGGTTGGAATGAGGTTTACTAATGTTCATTAATGTAAATGAATTTTAAACGATAAATAAAACGTAATTATAAACTAATTAGGTGTTTTAAATTAGTTTTGTTAGCGTTTAATTGCGTTACGTTAACCAATCTATTATAAACACCTCAACTTCGTAAAAATTAAATTCAAAATACGTAGGGCGAATACGGGAAGGCGAATAGGGTAAAGGAAGTGTAAAGAGAATAAGGTAAGAGAGATGTAAGTAAATAAGTTAAAGGGAGAGTAATTATAAAGAGGTATATTATGTAATCCGGTGTTTGGTAATCGGTCCGGATTAGTATATCGTAACCGAACTTAATAAAGTAATCGGTTTATTTACTTTGTACGTAACTGCTTTAACTAAAGCGATTAGTTCGCATAAGTGTGTCGTAACCGCTTTTGAATTAAGGAAGTGGTTTAAATATCGAAAAAATTGGATAGATCCTAACTAAGGGTTCCAAAATTTGGTAGTTTTAGCTTACGTAGCTTGGTACGTAATAAGACGCCTTCCGTAATGTACCCGGATATGGTAAAACACCAAATAAGGGTTAATAATAGAATGACGGGGCTTTTAGTTGATAGAGCACCAAATAAGGGTTAATAGTATCGTATTAAAATTGTTATTTTTAAATTACTTAGTCTTTACAATCTTTATATACGTCGGCGTGTAATTCTTATTAAAACGAAGTATTGAAATATAAATAATTAGAAGCGTTATAATATCCCGCTATAGATATTTAACTTGTATTGATTTCCTCTTTTCTAAGTTGTTTATAGTTGACCGAATCGGTTACTAATTAGTGTTGGTAGGGTTTAAAACCTATTTACGTAAAATAAGGTATTTCCCAAAAGAATCGTTAAATTGGTAAAGTTTTTAGTAAAAAATGGATCATCCGAAGAAACATCTATGTTATGACTCAGATAGCGGTTGGGTCAAGAAATGGGCTAGTATGCAACTGCGCTACTGAGAAGCCTGAAGTCCAATACATCAGGCGGGGAACATCTCTTATGTCAGCAACCTAGGGTTAGGGTTAACGCACGGACGCAAAGGATATGTTGGATATGTTGCTATCCAAGCCATCTAGTACTGAAGATGGTATGAAAGTACGGATATATAAGGACGCGGTCATCACCATACAGATAGTATTTCCTTCATAATTCTTCAGTTGTCAATCTAAGTATTCAGTCTACACATCTGAATAGCCTTACGGCTTTTGATTATTATTTGCATGGTTGCAATATTGTTCACTCAGAACCTCTGCTATCTTCTTGATAACATAAATCCTCTGACACCTTCTATATACTCACAGGTATTTAGTGTGATCATTACAATCTAAAGGTGCATGTTACAAGTAAGGGTTTATAAGTTCTTACCAAAAACGTACTACTTTAAACCGCTCCACGTATTGTTGTTCGGTTTGGTATAAACATTCCAAACCGATCCATACATTATCGTTTGGTCTGGAATAGGTATTCCAAAACGATCTATGTATAGAACACATTATATCTTGCAAGAATGCAGCCTGCAGCGTGATACGTTATCGTCCACACTGCAGGAGTGCACCCTGCAATACAGTGCACTGCTACTTGCCCTATATATACTATCTATGAGGGTATATAGTAATATCTACTGGTAGTCATAATCGCTTACGGTAACGTAACTAACCTTTCTAGTGAATCCCACAATTCGTAATTTACACCGAATATTTTACTTTAACTGGAAAGCGTTTAACGCTTTGAATAACTGTTAATAGGCGAAACTTATACAACGAGTAGCTCATTACTTTTTAATTTTACAATTTCGTAAAGGTATTCGACCTGAAAATAAAATAATCGTTCAACGTTAACAAAGTTAATAGATTTAACGCGGGTTGGGTCCGCGACGGTATTATAACCGCCAATGCCCCGATATTGTCCAGCGTTATTACCGTTGGTGATGCGGACGCAGGCTGGACCCGAAGTGATCCCGTTAACGACAATACTCTGAAATCGTTCGACGTTTCCTTAAGGTATGTATCTTTGTAATTTAATAATTAGGTTTTCGTTTCTATCAATTTCTCCGTAAAACCCGCTGTAATATACGTTTGAAAAATATATTAATCCATTATTACTATATTCAATATAATAATAAAAATGGGTTCAAAAACTCGCTGGTAACGCTCTTTAACTTCCGGTTTATTTTGTAACTTACGGGTTAACGTATTTGAGTGGACGCCTTAGGTTGCGAGTTTATAACGTAAATGGTATTAGAAAAGTAAAAGAACTTCGGCTTATCGAATTTAACGTATCGAGATTAAATTTGGCGAAAATAAATACTCTAATCCCTTATAATCTGTTAAAATTGTGAACGGGGTACAGATGTTATGTAATTCCGAAAACTGCGTGTTCAAATAAGATATCACTGCAAAAAGCTTTTAATCGTAAATAATATAATTATGTTTCGCGTTTGTTAATCGTAAGAAATAATACTTTATTAGTTTTAAGATACTACACTAATCCTTTTACGATAAGCAACCTTTTAGCGTTATCTCCGAGTACTCGGTTTTCACTATTGTTAGCCGATTTAAATCCTGATATATTGGAACTAGGGCTATAATAAAGATATTTTTCAACATTTAAAATATATACTTCTTCCGATTCATTTAAACCTACCGAATTCATTACGTCGTTAGTGGAACGAGACAATTGATTGAATCAGAAAAAATTCTAATAAAGTTCTTATAAAAGTTGACAAAACTTGAAAAAATTCGAATTTTTCGAATAATACATAAAAACTTTTATTCGAGTATTACCCGAATTTTCTTGAGGTCGGCCTAAATACCTACGTTAACCTCTACAGTGAAACTAAAGTATTTTACCTTTTCAACCACGAAATCATACTCTTTTAGGTTTAGGTTTCACTTGGTATCGCGAAAACGTTTTAAAATTACACGAACTTTCACTATATAATTTTACTTAATACCGGGAAAAAAGACAAAAAGGTTATCCTGATACGTGATAATAAAATCTTCCAAAAAATTCTCTATCATATAATTAATATACCGTTAGAATATCGCCAGCGTTTTTACTAGCCTTAATGGGGTAACTAAACATTTAAGCAATCCGAAAAGTATATAAAAACCGTTAACTTTTCCAATCTAGATATAATCCGGATACAGTAAAAAGCCATTCGAATATTTAACTTTATAAGTTACATAGACTTCGATAATACGTATAAGGTTTCCTTAATTCAAGGTAGGAAAAAAACAATCCTACTCGATAATCTTATTTAATACCCAGTAATTGATATAAAACCATTATCCCTCTCTCAGTTTAAGAATTAGTACTACTAGTATCGCGGTCGATGAAAAATTCGCGCGAACTCAACTCTTATTTATCAACTTCTTAACTTAACGTCTAAATTCGAAGAGTTAATCCCGTGGTATCAAGTATAGTAATCCCTATGGTCTCTCTTTCAAAAATTTATCCTCGTTCGGTTTGATATAAATGTGGTGGTTGAGTTTTCTTCTATGTGGGCGCTAGGCTATTGCCTTTTATTTGTTAAACAAGTCGCGAAACTCTGCCAGTTCGGGTGGAAGACGTAATCAATCCTCCTCCTCTCTTGCGGTAGTCGGCGCCGTCAATTGTAAGATCCGCGTTATCTCTGGTCCTTCATGCAGAGCTTATGGGCATGGTTAGTACCCAGCTCGTTACATGCCCTCACACGTGCTGCATGCGGACCGCGCGCGGACTGGGTTCAGGCCGGGTACTGCATATCTCATTATATGCACAGTCACATAACCTATAGACTCAATGGCTAATAGTATGAGTCCATAATAATACCTCTTGTCACGGTTTCGATAAAAACGGGCACCTTGGTTCTATTCATAAAATTCACGTTAAAAATCATTGTGTTTATTGTACCTAGTTGAAGGACAGTTTTCCTGCAGTTTATTTAACAAATCTCAAACTCGGACACCAAATATACATAAACTTAAGTTTAAGGGATAATCGCGCGAGTCTTACTAAAAAGGCCTTGAAACTCAAGTTTTTCACCTATAAATAGAGTATTAATAACGTACTAATAATAGTAACAAGAATTCTCTTTCCTTGACAAACTATACATCTAACCATATGGTTTGGTTATAGAGAAGAGGGTGTAAATACTGTTTCACAACGAATTCCATACTTCCCCAAATACCAAACATCACTTCTTTCCAGTTAGCGTTATCCCGATCCAATTTACTTATAATTTATATTTTTTTTTTTGCAATAAACTTATGCAAATTCTATTTGTTATCTAACAAATTACGAAATTTATAGTATATTTATCGAAATTTTACAATGATTCATCTATTATCTATAGTGAAGCGTCCTTTTAAAGCCTTTGCGAAAAATCTAAGCTTTCATTATAAGAACGATAACGTTAAAAAACTGAATACTTGATAATCCACTGATATAAAGCAAACTCTTATAAAACCATATGAAATGTATCGACAATTAACAATTCGATATCTTGACAAACAAACCTCATGTTAAAAATTATATTCAAATAATCCTCAAAAAACTATATATGAGTGTAAACCATATTTTTACCTATTACAACTATACCTATATCCCCTGGGTCAAAATACTCAAAAATAAAAACCATAATATTTTTACGTTTGAACTTACGTAAAAATAAAGACGCACGTTAAATATATATACCTGTAAAAGTATAGGTGGATTCACAAACTTTACGATTGTTATCTGTTAGCGCAGGTAAGACATGTAGGCTTCGTCCTTCTTGCGAGGCGCGAGGGACGTTTCATAAGACTTTTGCCTCGCAAGGATTCGGACCTCGTGATGTGCGGCGTGCGGTACGTTAATTCAATGCGGTATTTAGCGAGACGTTAGTTGTAATACCTACGAATTGACATTGAAATTCAAAAAAAGCAGCCAACTGATTTTCCAATAAGGAAATGAAATTAACGGCAAAAGCGGAGTCGGGGTTAACGGATTTGCTAGCTTATTGGGATATTATAGTGGGATGTTATTTTAGTGAAAAGTTTATTTAGGGTATTTGTGCTAATAAGCATATTCGTAAAAATGGGGTAGATATTGCATACAGTACTCCTAAATAACGTGAATATAAGTTAGAAATTAGGGAGGAAAAAGCATAGCTAAAAGGCTGTAGGGTAAACGTATGTGCAACCTTAAGTGTAAAAGTTGTAAGCGCAAGAGCTAATGCAAGTATTGCAGACTTAGCGGGTAGTGACGCAAGGGCTGTTGTAAAGCCGACTATAGTTAGTACAAGCTTTTTGCGATGCTTACGTGGTTAAGGCAGAGGAATAGTGTACGGGTCGGAAAAAAGCTGATATAGCTCGCGCTGGCTCATAAAGCTAAACAAGCGAAGCGGCGCAAGCTGGGTGGTTAATATAGTAGTGGGTGTGAATAGCCCTAGTATAAAAGTAAAACCATAGAATAAAGGTTAGGGAATAGCTTGTATAGTAGGTTTACTGATCATGAAAACAACTACCATTTATGGCCACGTGGTAGGGTGCCAAAAAGGTCCAAAATAGGACCAGAAAACAGTATAGTATTGAAGTTGAGAGAAAGAGAAGGAAACTAAGTTAAGGTTTGGCCGTCAACAGGCAGCTAAATACAGTGGCTGCAATGTGGCTAGGATTACAGGGGTGCCCCCAGTATACTGCCACAACCACCCAAGGAAACCAACTGCAGCTGCCCCCAAGGCATCTGCGCCTGAACAAAACC
>JASMMZ010000010.1:7625007-7890491 GCA_038502455.1 Anisogramma anomala | reverse complement strand
ACAGGAACGCCCGTGTACTACGTATTACTTGGTACATCGTGATAGCTTTATTGAATCGACTTTCTGAACATGGTAGGCACGTACTGTTTTGGGAGGGGTAGCATTCTTGGCTAGTGTGGCGCACGGACCAAATACCTGACCAGCATGCTTTCAATTAACACCCCCCCTTCCCACCCTACCACCAAAGTAGGCAAGGGCGCCGGGCCGGGCCCTGTCAGGCATGTACCGTGTATGGTGGGATGACACGCCGTGCACCTGGCTGCGCCCAGACGCATATATTCCTGTAGGCAAACATAATTTCCGGGACACTGTTTTCGCACTGTAGTCTTTACGCCATTGATAACGAACGATCTTTATTACGGATTCGCGTTAGTTTCATTTTTTGTGGGGGGGGGGGGGAAGCTGTAGTTGCTACCCACAATAAGCCTAAATTTCTGTGGCAACATTGGATGTTTCAGCAACATCCTTTGCAATGCTGTGAGTGTAACTTTTACAAGCTTTATAGAAACTTCCGCGACAACGGCTTCAAGGGCCGGAAAAGCTAAAAACGCCATTGCTAATGAAGAATAATTAGATAACGTAAGGTTTTATTATAAGCTTATAACGTTGTAATTTAAATTTACGCGGTCACCTACATAGTAATACATGTAATAACACACAATATAATAATATTGTTGGTAGGCCTTAGACGTTGCAACGTTGTCGATTCGATTGGTCTTCGAAGTAACAGTAGTATTGCAGTAGTCAGATGGTGGATGTATTGTTCTAGGTTTGGCAGACCGCTAGCCGGTCTGCACTGTAATTTGTATGGCCAATTGCTTGGCCCGTGCCCTAGAGTAAAGTGCAGCGTACTGCACTCGACTTACACCCAATGCGGTAAGTCCGCACAAAGCAATACACTCAACTTGCAGTACAGTCAACTTTACTGTAAGTAAAGTTGACCTACTGCACTGCATGTAATACTGTTCCAACAAATATACAACCTTTTATACACATATAAGTTTGTTTTCCCTTTAGTGCATATTTTACCATGAATAATCAATACAATAGGCTATTATCACAAGCGAAGAACAGTCAGGTTGATGTATGTAGAATTGTTTATAGAGAAGGAAAAAAATGAAGACTTAAAAGTGTAGCCAGAAAAGTCTACATTAGTAGTAGTAAGCTAATGAGCATGGATTGAGGCCTGTAAAAGTACCTCGGCATAAAAACGCATTTTGTCCCAAAACGACGTAAAAACAGGTTATAGTCTTTTAAAACCCTTATAAATGTAAGTATGGTACATTATTCTAAAATAATCGAAATATCTGATAGCCGGAAAATCGAGGGTTTTATACGTACCTATATTATCAATTTAACAAACTAAACATTAAAGGCACTATGTTATTTAAAATCATTTTTCTGTAGTATAATAATTTCGCGCGTTTGAAACTTATAACCCCTCTCTCAGTAGGACTTTATCTATGAGGTAGATTAGTCCCGATTATTTTTCCTTACAAGTAGGACGGTATAATAGAACCGGGTGCCAAGTCAAATCGATGATATTAAAGGAGAACTAAGTTGGGCCACTGCTAGTCAATGGCCCAGATATTTATACCTTGATTACAGTACAAATGGGGTCTGTGAATGGGGGGGGGGGGGGGGTAGAGAGGTGTATTTGCATTGTTGTTTCTAGTTTGGCTAGTCCCTGCGGGTACCCCTTTACCCTCCAAGCATCACTTCCATAACTGTGGGTAGCTATTTCCCTAGTATAAGTTATGCTTGGTATGCACATCAATCCTCCATACTACCATCTATCCCCCAATTGATGTATGGCTGAGTCTCCGAAACTATATAAAACAAAGTGGAGTGGATAAAAGTTGAGGTTCGCATCAAATATTGATGTGGGGTGAAGTGGGGTAATGAAAACAATAGAAATAATAGGAACAAGGAAGTAAAAGTGAACCTTCCACCACTATACTTCGCGATAATCCTCAACTTTAACTTTAACTTTAGCTTCCATTTCAACTTCTACTTCCACCCTTTTCACAACCTTAACCTTTTCAACTCTAATCTTAACAAAGGTTAATATCATCATTCTACCGCGGCGCGTTCTGATCGATGGCACGCTCGTTGCCATCGAGGTTGCTGACGTAAGGATCCCTTATTTCTTCCATATCTTACCCGCTTCTTCTTTTTCTTTCATCCTCTTCCCCCTTATCCTTCTCCCTTTGAATGTATGGATTCAGTGAGTTGACGTGGACTTTCCTCCTTTTTAGTCTAGTAGTAGGATTAACGATCCAGATCGATACGGATAAAGCGACCTCGTCGACCTCTTATGGCTCCTTTTATCGATGTTTGAAGGTAGGCGCCCGGATATTTTTCAGATTTTTGTTTTTGTTAACTATAAACCTCCTTAACTTAATGTCGCGGGTCTTCGGCATAACCTCCTACACCTAGTCGCCAACTTTAAACCCATTACCTTTAAGGTTAATTTTGAATATAATCTATCGCTCCACCCATCCATTGGCTACCTACTAATGTAAGTTATCACGTTAGTTGACGAATTTATCGTAAATTGCCTCCTTATTGGCTTGTTATTCGTAAAATATCGCTGCTAATTGACTTCGATCCAGGTCTAATACTTCCTTTACAACTGTTTTCGATGGTTTTACTAACCAGCCTAACATAATTTGTAAGGGTATATAAGGTAAGTTTTTTACGAGCTTGTTATTAATAACCTTTACAATATTGGCGAAAGCTTTAGACCCTTTTTCGAATTATCTTTACCCACGTTTGTAAGCTTATTTTTAATCCTATTTTTAACCAGCTTTACCAATCCTTGAATTATTCTTACTAATATAGCTAAGTACACAGGCGTATTTATCATATTTGTTCCGCCTTTAAAAAAGAACTTTATAACCATTGGGCTTTTAAAATACCTTACCTTGTCCGAGTAATATTTTTTTTAGGGTTGTTGAAGATATCGGTAATAGGTTTTCATATTCGATATACCTTTTCGTTTATTAGTTTACCTATTATTTGGCAAAATAAAAATCGCGAAAAATAATTGATTACAAGGCAAAGATGAGTTTCGCCGCCGACTTCTTTTAAATTAATCTTACTTGTAAAGTTTATACCTATAATATTTTATGGTTTTAAAGATGTAAAAGTACAAGTTTTACATTAAATGGTCTGGTAGTATTAGATAATATGTACGGCTTATAAGTTTTAACGTATTCTTTAGTATTATTATATCGAGTCAGCCACTATATTATTCCTTTTAATTTGTAAAGCGTCGAGGATTTTATGAAATACCCATATAATTCGTAGGCCTATTTCAATACCCAAGGTACCTTACTTTTTTTTACGTAAACTACGTATCCTTCGTTAAAATTTCGTCTTAATAACACGCCGTTTTAAATGCAAAATTGTAATAAGTCCTGTTTTACTTTCCTTTTTACCTATATCAATAAGTTCCTAATCTTTTTTAAACTATTTATAAGGTATCATATAATACCCCCGTACCAGTTTGTCTCGTCGATGTGTACGGTTATTATCGTTACTCTTTTGAGTCATAGTATTCGTCTAAAGCTTAGTATTCCTATAAGTAAGAGAATTCCTGTTTCCGGATTTTTTAATATCGTTAATTTTGCAAATAAGCATTTTTCTACTACCTGTAGTAATTCTCTTATATCTAATTTTAAGAGTTTTATAGTTAGTTTCGATAATCTTAAAGTCTCATTTACGATTTTAATGATTTTATTCATATTAGGATAATGTACGATTTTTACGTTAAATATCACGAAAATATTTGTTCATTACGCGATTTTCCTTATAGGTATTATCGGATTCGTTAATGATAAAATTAGGTTCGCGTGATTAGTATATATTATTATCTATAGAAGCGACTTAATTACCTATGGCCTAGCTTTTTTCAAATATCTTACCATAGTTAACGCTTTTTTCTTACCAACAGTATTCCTTATCTCGGCATCATTTAGTTCCAGGAAAAAAAGGCCAGAATTTTTATATAAGATATCAACTTGTCGACAACCTCGATACACGTTGGCAATCCATTTAGTTGAAAAGCGATACCACCGATTTTTTATCTAACGTATTTGTTGTCAGGTAATATTAAAATAAGCGATTTGCTGTTATAACGATGTTTTATTAAATAGCTAGATATATGGTAACGAAAGCCTTAATATGTTCCTTTTTTTTACCTAAATTCTTTAGGGACCTATTTTATTTGTTTTAAAACGTTACCCGTCGAGGTTGTTTTTGGTATCTTTTTTATACAGAATGTTTTCAGGATTGTAGTTTACGATTCTTTTTTTAGGTATTTACCTTGTAACGTATAGTGCAAGGTAAAGGAATTCATTTAATATCTTTAATAAAGTAGGATGGTTTTTAGGTTTCGCTTACATTTCAAATTTTCTTCGATGTTTTTTAAACGGCCTAACTCGACCCTAAAACAGTTCGAATCCTGGAGAATAAATCTGGCTTCCGAATAAACAGTTTTATAAGGGGCAAGGCTATTTTTTCTAAATTCGAAACGAGGAAAATATTAGTGGTGGATAAAGTTGAATATTACGCTAAATCCAAGTAATAAGGAGTTATAGTCGTTAATATATACGTTGAAAACCGTTTTCCCGGTAAAGTTGTATCCCATTAATAAAGGTAGTACTGGTTCGATAACTTTCGCGTTTTTTCGGTTTTACCTCGTGGTATTTTCGTCGATTTTCGTATTATCTTTACCGCCTTCGCCCTTTAACAATAGCTATTTTCCAATGGTAATATCTCTAAGTGTGCAATAGGTATGTCCGCTTCTTTTTATTCCCTACGGCATCCTAAATATTAAATATTATATGTTTAGTATAATAAATGCCGTTTTATACTTATAGCTTAAAGTAATAGGAATTCCCTAATACTCATTTGATATATTGCTTTAAAAGAAAGACGTTGTAATTACCTTAAAGAAAATTATCGAATACTTTGTTTCGTAAATATAGCGCCTATTATGGATTGATTATTTAATTATTAATTAAAATATAATTACAAACGAATCGGTGTTCACTGTTCTTTTTTAATAGGTATCGTAAATATATACCCTACTTAAACTAACCTGATATAAAAAATCCAATTGCCTTTATAACTGGATAAAACCTTTATGAGAATACGACCTTATCTTGTAAGTATCTTAGTTATTTTAGTTAAAACGAGTTATTATTTAATTGGAGTTCGATTGAATAAGTAAAGATATCGGTTACTCGTATGTTTTTTAATTTAAAGATAAAAGTATTTTTTCAAGTGTATGCTAGCCTTTTAACTAATATTAATCCTTTCCCTTTATTTTCGCAAAGGTATAGTTATTTCTCGTTAGCGAATTCGTCTGCCGTATTTATTTTTCTTATATTTCTAACGTGGATACCGAAAACCTTAAATTAATTTTATCAATATTCTATAATACATCTTCCAATTCCTTTTATTCGGTACGACGTTTAATGTCTTTATTAAGTTTATTATTTTACGTTATTAATGTTCGTTTTATCTCGTTATATATCTGATATACCTTTCTTAAGTCACTTTTATTCTATATTATTCCTTTTTACCATCTTTGATATTTGTATACCGGAACGTTTAAAAATATCTTTTTATCTTTTTAGTTATTTAACGTTCATTACGTTAGAATATCGTTATTTTATTCATTTAATCCCAAATTGTTTTTTTTATTATAATTAAAAATTAATAACCTAACGGGTAACGGTGGTAACGCGAAATAATCAGAAAGTTTTAACTCTTCTCTAATACCCGAATACCGATTTGATATATGCGAGGCGGGTAAAGATAACAAATAATTGACGATATCGAGATATTTTCCAAGAAGTGATTCGTTTACCTCGTTAAATGTAATAACCTTTTTCGGTCTTATTCTTATTCGTTTTACAATTACTATTGACGTTTTCTTTTCATTTTTATACGTTTTCGTTTCGCCTTCGTAATTTCATTTTTCGTCTTTATTTGTTTTTATTTCAATTTCAAGAATTTTTGGTATAATGAAAACTTTTCCGAAATGCATTTACTTATAAATACCAATATTTACTAGGTTTTTCGGTTGCCGAATAACTTCTTTTAAATGTAAGACCCGCCTTAATTTAGGCGTTTCCCCTACTATTACGTATATTTCGCAAAATCGATAAGTTTGTTTAATTTTCGTAAGAATTTTACATTTTTCTTGTTTAAAGCCTCTTTTTTGTTTTCGTTGTTGTCATTCTCGTCCTCTAAGTTTAATTTTATCGTCTTTTTTTCATTACTCATAATAAACTTATTCGACAAGTGTTAATTCTCGTTTAAAAAACGATTTATATAAGCTGGTTAAACGTTAAAGAATAATGGTTTTACACGTTGTTTTAAAAATACAACAACTAAATGTCCGCCTTCATCTTCAAGTATAAGAATATTTCTAATATAATAATTAATGGTTAAGTAACTAACGAACTAGTTACGGCTTTTTGATAAATTATTTAATAAATCATTAATTATAATAAATACGTAAATTAAAAAAACAATATTAATAATAATAAGTGGAAATAATACATAAGTTATTAATACCGTACGACTTTCGTCAGCTATCGTAAAAGTTATTAGTAAGTTGGTTTTCTAAACAGTAATTCCCATATAAGTTACCGTATTTCGCGTAACAAATTCAACTAAAAAATCGTTATTTACTATGCACCTATTAATATGGATATTACAAATATTACCTCAAATATATTCGAATTGGGTTTTTATAATACGTGATTTAATACAATTTTTTATAGCTATCATTACTGCCGAATACATAAATATTATACGTTTTCATTTCTTTCTTGTATTTTCTTCTTTCTATTTTCGTTCGTTAAATAATATTAATGCTATCCATCCTCGTTTTTTTTTTTTTTTTAATATAAGATT
Source organism: Anisogramma anomala (assembly GCA_038502455.1). Lineage (NCBI taxonomy): Eukaryota > Fungi > Ascomycota > Sordariomycetes > Diaporthales > Gnomoniaceae > Anisogramma > Anisogramma anomala. Next base: position 7,883,555 of record JASMMZ010000010.1, on the reverse strand, counting down.
ACGATTAAATACTTATTCGAAAGTAATTTTAGGGTAAATTTTTAGTAAGTTATTTATTAAGTTAAATCGTTCTTGAGAACGACCTAAAAATACTCGAATAGATACGGTATCTTTTCTTTTTTTTGCGGTATTCGTTTCGTATTTATTTTACATAATGGTACGATATTAGAAAAGTCCTTTATAAACCCGTTTTTTATCGGTCTAAGTCATCGACGAAAGGGTTTAAGATTATAACGCTTAAGGATAAGGAGAGTTTATTTTCGCACGAGTATTGGATAAACCACTCCTTTTGTCTTTCATTCGAGCGTATATGTTTATATACCTCGTAATTTAAATGTTTCGACGTTCGGTAACCATCAAAAGGATAATATCCTCAGCCTTTTTACTTTTCCTTTTGTCTTTATAAGCATATTAAAATTCCTCCAGCTTAATTTATAAGTTTCATACGTTAATTCATTTTATATTTAGGTTTGCCAAATATTATGAATTAATATTAAATGCAAGGTAAAAATCCTGATATTCGGTTTAATTCATTAATATTATAAGTAATAATTCGTATATCTTTACCTTTATTTTACTTTCCATTTTTAATTCCTCGGGAATTATTCGCCTCGTTAGTATTAGGTTTGGTATTTGGCACGTTTTTTTCTATGGCTACCGGAGGTAAAGATAATAGTAGAACCTGTGGTATAATTTGGATACGTTACCGTAATTAAATTATATTTACATATTATTTTGCGTTTATTATTATTATTATTATTATTATTATTATTATTATTATTATTATTATTATTATTATTATTATTATTATTATTAATTACCTATTTTATTTTTCATCTGGTATAAGTTTTGCGAGTTTGTTATCGTAGCTTATGAAATAAGTTAAAAGTAGGGTTAATGTAAATTATAATATTCGCGAGTATTTTAAAAAGTTATAAAAAGAGTTTCCCTATTATTTTAAGGCGTTAAACTACCAATTTATTTTTACATTAGTTTTATAATCGTTTCGACGAATACTTTTTTATTATGTATTTTTTTATTTTTTTTTATTTTTCGTCTTATAAGGAAAAAGGGTTGTTATTACAGCTAAAAACCATAGTTACCGCGATTAATTTTTTTCGTACGACGTTGTATGTAACCTTATTTTTATACATTTTATTTTGGTCTATAAGGTCTTTAAAAACCAAACGGTTAGTAACTCTCGTTAATAATATCGTATCCTTATTTTAGTTGTTATTTGTAAGGTAAGTTAAAAATCTTCTTTCTAGCTTTTTTTTAATATATAATGGTATTTTATAACAAGTTTATTTGCCTTTTTTACGTATTTAATTGATGTTTTGTAAACACGCCTTTCGAATGAGTTTATTTTCATTTTTATTTCGTTTCTTATTATTATGGAACGAAACCTAAAACTAGTTTTAAAAAGTACCATGAAATCTTTTTACCGTTATCTCTCCTCTTTTGGTATATTACTATACCATTTAGCCTCCTCCTCCCTTAATCTCGTTTTAAAATGACTTTTACAAATCTTTTTAATAAGAGTGTTGTTTTAAGATTACGTTTTTACCGCAATCTTTACGTCCTCAACGTAATTATTCGCATTTTCGTCGGATTATCCGGTGAATATTCGTGTAAAATTTATTTTTAAAGGTATAGTATATATAATAGTTGTATCTTGTTGGTATCGTTTTACTTCTGAAATAATAAAATCTTTTAATATGATATAAACGTTTAATGGTTGAGATTGCTAAAGAAGATTTATATATTTAAATAATTTATCCTGTATTCGGTTTTTAAATTCCATAGTTTCGTATAGCTAGTTTCAGCTAATTGTAAGGTTTATAGGGGTTTATTTGTTTTCGTCTTGTGTTCGTCTCGTTTTCGCATCGTACTCGTTCGTTTCCGTCTCGTGCTCGTCTCGTTTTCGTTGTGTTGTTTACATGTCTGACTGAGAATTAGGATTGGTGTAGAGTAAACGACTTCTGTGCAGGTCACCAAATGATTACAGTACAAACGGGGTCTTTGAATAGGGGGGGTAGAGAGGTGTATTTGCATTGTTGTTTCTAGTTTGGCTAGTCCCTGCGGGTACCCCTTTACCCTCCAGGCATCCCTCCCATGACTGCGGGTAGCCATTTCCCTAGTATAAGTCATGCTTGTTATGCACATCAATCCTCCATGCTACCAACCTCTAGACAGTTGTGAAGATCAGCCCTTGTGTGACTGGACAGTCAGTCAGTGAATGGTACAAGTCACAGACAGTTGCCCTTTACTTGGAAGTACTTGTCAGACGGCCAGTGAATTGGCTAGGTTTGGCCTAGACAGCCAGACTATGACTTTTTGTAAGTCAATTGAATTAGCCGTTGATTGCAAACGGCTGTGCTGCAATTGTGTTGTCAATGCTGCAGTACGTTCAATTGGTCCGTGCGTTGATCCGTGCATTGGTCCAGTCAATATTCCAACACCCTTATTTACTGGTATTGGGTAAAAAAATAGGCACAACTGTTGGAATAGCAGTCAATTGCAGAACAGTCAAGTGACTGAACTAATTGCAAGTTGACTGTACTGACTACAAGTCAATTGCAGTGGAGTGCCCAATTCAATGTGGGACACGGGCCAAGCGGTAGCCCATACAAATTAATGTACAGACCGGCTAGCGGTTTGCCAAACTTGGAAGCAACGGATCAACACTTTTGTTGGGTGGTACTGGTGGGTGTGTGTGCAAGTGTAGTATTGAAGATGGTTAAGTCTAAGTTCTGTCTGCTGCAGCAGCAGAGTCTGCAGCAGTTAAAACAAGTCTGCAAGAACAAAAAGGTGGGGCAAGTGCCTATCCCACCCAAGTTTACCAAATACCCAGGGACAAAAAGTTATGTTGTTTCTATTATGTATTAGTGAGATAATGTACTTAGGAAACTAGCCATTTACGAGAATAGTTACTCGCGGGTACCATAAATGATACTTGGCCCTATATACTAAACCACGTAAATAATATAATAAGCATAACTATTATTATAATTCACCTTATTTCTAAAGCATTTTAAACGTTTTAAATCAACTCCTTGCAGTGATTTGGATTAATAAAGCTTAACTATTCGTCGACTTTAGCTGTAAACCCTTTTTATTTTACAAGATATTGAACTTGCTAACAATAATAACGATGTTGGTTAAGTTGTTTATTTGAAATTCTTTCAACTTCGTACTTATTTCTATTATAATCGAATTTTACTAACATGAAAAAAAAATTTTATTTGAAAACTTTGTTATTTCGAGTACGTATTAGGTTAAAAATGCATATTATAATATAAATTTTAAAGCTAGAAGGAAAGATTTACGTAATACTAAGTTTTTCAACTTTATTTATAATAGTCAAAAGTTATAGAAAAAAAGACTTAAGTTTTCTCAACGTTAAAAGGCTTATATACGCAATGATTTCTCAGTTAAACTCGGTAGCTAATTTTGAAGTTGTATTATTAATAATTTACATCATACCGTTTTTCAACCTTTGCGGCTTTAATATCTATCATTGATTGTATATCCCTTTTTGAATGCTTTTATGAAACACTTATATTTACCTGTTGCTGAAACATAAAAGAAATTATTTTATTCATTATAGCTTGTAACTTGATACAAAAAAAACTCCCAGAGGCTCGCATTAATAATCCTAGAATAAATATTATTTCAATTTCATTTTAATGCTGAAATGCTTTTTATCTAGGGTTATTTTATATGTTTCATCATATAGTATCTGATAACTAGTTTAAATATCTTTTTTTTTGGTTGAATATTAACCTTTTGTTTTCAAAACACATGATGTTGTTATTATTTGTCTCGCTTTGAAGCCTTTTCATAATTTTTGGCACAAAGTTCACAAAAATTCAAAATTAAATTCAAAATGATTTCTCTAAGTCATATATCATTACATAATGATAATTATTGTCGGTAATGTCCATTTTACCAGGTATATTAATGTAGAGGTTATATTAGAAGAGTTGTAGTGTATATTGAAGAAAGATAGATAGATTAAAGGGAGAAGAGTCATCCGGAGAGTGTATGCCTTAGGTGGAAGCTTTTAAGTTTTTACCCGGGCAGTGGCACTCTACCATGCACTTTGTCAATCTCTCTTCCAGGCAGTGACACTCTACCGTACACTTTTCCAATACCCCTTCTGGACATTGGCACGCTATCATACACTTTACAAAAATACACCTTACAAAGTAGCACGTTACCGTGCACTTTGTAAAGGTGCAACTTGCAACGTAGCCACTTATTAACAATAAAGATACATGATAATATTTACAAATACAATCTTTTGTTCTTCGATACGCTCCGTATCCGTAATTTAATAGTAATAGTTTAGTTCATAATACGGCTTATATCGATCATTTAGTAATAATGATATATTTTATAATAAAGTTTGTGTCCATAATCTAATAGTAATCATTTGGTTTTTAATGTAATTCGGTCAAAGTTTTAATTAGTACTTCTGATAGCGGTAGTAATTATAATATAAACCCCAGTTAGTTTATGTAGTTAATACAGACATAGTTATTCATCCTTGTAGAAGTGTGGTTATAAATGTATAATTGCCGATATTATATGTTTTAGGATTATTATAAAAATATATTGCTATCGATTTAGGTAAAAAACATTCGCTTTAACGACGTACCTTCTTTTATAACGTAAACCCCTAATTAACTAATTAAGGTATATACACCTAAACTACTATTATAATTAACTATTCGAACCGCTCTTAAGGGTAGGTAACTTAACTAACTTCATGTTTTAACCGATTTTCAAAATGGATGACTCTTAAGAATAGAAGTATAAGGCGCCGTTTGACGCGACAGCGTAAAAAGGACGAGGCTGCCATTATGACCGCCTGTCGCGCCGCCGCTAACACTATTACTAGCCTTACCTTTTTGGGCAACATATAGTCTATCCATGCTTTCTTTTTCGGTTTCCCTTCCGCTGCCGCCGCCGACAAAGTCCTTACCCCCTTTTCTCTTTTCTCTCCTTCCTCCTTTCCCCTTACCCCTTAAGAAGAGAAGCGAGGGGGTCCTAAAGTTATTAACTTTAGCCTTTCGTTACGGATGAAAACCCCTTTACCTATAACGGCTACCTCTCGGCATTAAAAGCGTAATTTAGCTAATTTAAACCGCGGTCCATATTACTAATTTCTCCTTTAACCTATATTATACTAATATCTTTGTAAACGATGCCCAGGCGACTGATCTCGCCCGTCGCCTCAAGCTACGGCTCGTTAAGGTACGCTGTTGAGCCTTTTTAACACGTAAAATATTGAAGAAACGTACTCGGGTTCGCGTCTACGGGACGTTAATAAATACGCTTCATATACCGTATATCGTATACGCGACTATAATTAAGTTTATTAACGATTACCGTTAAAGCTGGGGTCGGTCGGCTCGCTATTACCGTTACAAACGCATTAACAGCAAATACACCCCCATTTCGGCAATTCTAAGGCTATAAGCCAAGGCCCTATTAAGTGCCAGCCGTTTCTACGGTAAATTACCTACTCTTTCAATTTCTAATCCTAGACGTGCCTTACTATTATCCACTATTAAAATACTTTATTCAAGGCGTTTCTAAAAAAAAAACCTACTTCTGTAATAGCTAAAATAAACCGATATTAATTAGTAATAGGCGCTAACCGACCGCCGAAGGAAACGGCAACTACTATCTCCGCCTAAAACGCGAGCTTAAATATATACTACATAGGTGAGTTCGTTGATGTTATCGCACGTCGTCGTAAAAATAGTAAAGACTCTTCGTGCCCCCTGCCTAAAAGTGTATGACCTAAGGTACGGGGCTCTTTCTCCGACAACGTCGATAATGGAGTCGATAGCGGTAATAAAGGTGGCGCTAATAACAATGGAAACTGCGAGGGCGGCGTAGAGGAGGAGGACGAGGCCGATAATGTCGACGACGTAGCGCCTCCCTCTACCTCCCCCTTGAGTAACAACTAACTGCCTATCTTCATATTTGTACCGGTTCGTCCGGCTTCAATACAAATGATTAAATAATTACATAGTCATATAATCGCTTTAAAAGAATTGGTAACGTAAGTAATATATATTGTAAGTAAAAAGTAAATATAATTCCAATAGAGTCGTAAACAATAAAAATAAAGGGAAATGATATATTGAAAGTGGCGCAAATGGTAAATTAAAACAGTAATAAAATTCCAGGAGCGGTGTAATTAGGAAAAGAAACGAGGAAGTGTTAAGTATGAGGTATAGATCGTTTAATTGGGTTAAGGTGGTAAAACTTTCCCAGTAACGCTAATGAAAATAGTACATGTTAACAAAAACACCTCCAAAACCATATTGGAAACGCCTTTAGTTATTATATCTACTAGGTTTAACTTTCCATCAATCCAATATATGTCCTTAATCTCGCGGCGCTCGTACAATTCGCGTAAGGCAATAATATCGATTATAAAGCGCTTTTTGTTCGTAGTACCGAATTTAACAAAATATTCATAAAGTAAAAAAGAGTTGGTGTAAATTATTACAGGAAGGGGTTTCAAATTAGAGGTTTAAAATAATCATCCGAACCGTTATCGCTATAATAATCCCGAAGTCGAATCCTTTGGTTGGAATAGTATTGCAATGGTATTGTATGCAGTGCAGTAGGTCAACTTTATTTACAGTAAAGTTGACTATACTACAAGTGTATTGCTTTATGCGGACTTACCGCATTGGGTATAAGTCGAGTGCAGTACGCTGCACTTCACTTTAAGGCATGGGCCAAACACTTGGCCATATAATTTACAGTGCAGACCGACTAGTGGTCCGCCAAACCTAGAATAATACATCCACCATCTGACTACTGCAATACTACTGTTACTTCGAAAACCAATCGAATCGACAACGTTGCAACATCTAAGGCCTACCAACACCTTTAACTATATTGTAGATTTCCGAGATTAAAGCGCTTCGAGTAACCCATTTATATTTAGTTCAGCCTCAATAAATAATATTTTCACAAAGGGAAAATCTATTTCGGGTTGGTATTTGGCTACAAAAAATCAAACCAAATTTTATTTGCGAGTTACAATCGTTTTTATTCGTGAAGAATCCATTAGTAAAAATAAAAAGTTCTACTATACGTATATCGAACGGTAAAAATTGGAAACCTCGCTTTTAATTACTTATTTGTTACGTTAGGCGCTTATTACAACCTTTATATACGTTATCTGAAAGGTCGGGTTAACAATATACGGCAACCAAAAAGTTAAATAACGTTTTCGGATATACTACTAATACGAATCAAACTCCATGTATATGTTAACATTTGTATTAGTTAGCTTGCTTTATAATAGTTATGTTAACAATTTTTTTTTCATTTAATTCCCCCATTTATACGAGGTTATAATATCTTTTCGAAACGTAATTATAACTTTCTTAAAATTAATTATACGGTTCTACGTTAGGTACACTTTAGGTTTCGCTTCAAGGCCGGCCTCCAAAAGTGTTCTCTTGTTCGAAACGGAAAAAAATGTTTTATAAAACATTAGTATGTCGTCCGTTTGTATTCCAATAAATACAAATCCTTCAAAAAGTAATATTCAAACTAATAAGTATAAATCAAAGGTTGAATTGATCATTACAAACCAAGTTTTATAATACATTTAATAGGTATTATACCAATATACACTAAATTAAATAAGTCCGTAAAACGATTTTCATATACGTAAAATCATTCCGGGTAAATAATACTGTCGGAGTTTTACAGGCATATAAGTGTAGATACATCGTTTAAGATTTACCTCCGACTGTATATAGGTTTGTATAATATTACGAAATTTGATATAAAGGTAATAAGGGGTACGTAAGGAGACAGAAAACGATAAAATCAAATGATAGCTTACCCGTTACAAAATATGCGATTAAGTTATAATTTTTTTACTGGTATTATTATACCCCTTAACTAAAAGGAGGATTTTTTCTACGGTTTTCCAGTTTCATATTTCATCTCGTAAACGAAACATGAAGGGAAAATTCTATGGGCGTTGTAAACTATCTAGTTAAATTTTTTTAAAGTATAGGACGCCTTATTCGATTAATGCCTTAATTTTCTTTTGTATTCATTATTTAAAAAGGGTACCTGGGGTGGTAATCATATCTTTTCGGCGAAGTTTTACATTTTTCTTACCATCTTACCTTTCCTTCGAAATAAATAAAGAGTCTGTAATAAAGTTTTTAAAGCGCTTCTTATTTTTCGAGTTAAGTAGACGCCTTCGACAGCGTGGTACTAGTTTTCTTAGTATAAGTAGGTTGGTTTCGTAAAGTGTTAAAAGTTGTAAAGGTATATTTACAAGATATACGTGTTTGGGGAGCGATTGGGATTCGTTATTACGAAAGTAATTTGGTCCATATTACCTCCCAGATTACGCTTTCAAACCATTATCGTCCACTTTTTCCGCTTCATACTCTTATATCATCTAATTTTTCAAAGGCCAGTCTATCCGTTCTTTGTTCCTGAAATGAAGACTTTAAACTAAAATAATAGATTCAAAACGATAGTTTTACGTAGACCATTTCTTATGTCGAATACTTTTGAAATATTGTTTTTAGCCAGTGAAAAACCCAATACTGCTATAACATTCGCTATAAAATTCGTCATTTCTACTTTAGCTAACAATAGCGTTAAAGCTAAATGAATTTTAGAGGAAATGATGAAAATAAAGAGTGTTGGAATTATTTTTTGGGGGCTAAAGATATTAGTAATGGCGTTTAGCGCAATTTACAAAATAGATTCCTTAAAACTGACACCTTTTAACTTTTTATATGATATCGAATAATTTTAAATCGATCCGTAATACCTTTGACATTTCTCAATATCATATAGTAATTTTTACCGATATTAGTCTATATTTATTGCCAGAAATCTTAGTTTTAGTACGTCATTTGGTTGAATCTAAAGTTATACCTATATAGTAAATAATTTAGTCCAAAGACCCTAAATAAACGTTCGACTAGCAATCCATTGTAACATCCTATCAATTCGCAGCAAAAGCGCTTCACGTGAGTTTCGCGGCTTAAAATAATATTGTTGCGTTGACATAGTACAGTATTAACTGGCCATTAAGGTTTATTATATTTATAATAAACTTATAATTACAGTTAATATTGTTTCAAAGGTGGAACTTAAACCTCTGTGTAGCTTAGAAGTACAACTGGCATTAGCGACATAATTTCGAGATCGTTTCCAGTGATTTTCCCCCTATATTTGTGTGTCTAGTTACGTGGAGTATCCGTAAAAAGAGCTTTATGGCTGGTTGTTCAAATCGCCAGTTTATCATCTTTAGTTCCTGTTAATTTAGGTAAAAGACCTTAATTATATACGCTTTTCGGAAAAATTACCAGTATCTAAATTTTGAGTGGAGTGGTACATATACTATATTCGAAAAGCGAACGAATTAGTTAGTCGTATTTCGAACCTTCATTTTGAGTTTGTTTATATTAGCTAAGAATAGCAAAAATGGAGTTTTATATTCCATTATAAAAAGCTTAACCGGTTCGAATAGTGTACTTCAAACGATTATACCTAATAACAACGCCTTACTTTTATCGAATAGAACCTTTTAGTGTTTTCCTATTTGGTCGAGCAAAAAAATAGGAAATATCGTCGTAAAAGCGTTAAATTATTGTTTTCTGGCGATTGAAATTTTTATTGCACCGGTATTTGGAATAATAATTTGAAATCGGTTACCGTACCTATTAAAAAGTGTAAATTACAACGCCATATAGGCGTTCAATACCGTTTTGGTAATTAAGGCCTATGATATATAGGAATAAGGTATTCTATAAACCTATAAATACTCGTTGGTTGATTTTCTTATCCTTTGTTATTGAGTAAGTCTCATTTTCCTCTAAGGTTTCTTTTTAACAGGTGTATTCGTGAGGGTAAACGTCAAATTCTTTCTTTTCAACTTCGCAATCGGCTACATACGCTACAGAATTGGCTTTTATATGGTCCTCGGTTAGGTAAACGGCCCAAATTTAGCGTTTATTTCAAATTTAGTCGGATACTAGACAATTGATCGACTAATGACCGACCTTATGATATATAATAAATTGTTCTTATATACCTAGAAAACTTTATATGCTTGTCCATAGGTATTATAATATATGCGGTAAGTATGGTACTTATTCATAAGGTCGTTTTCGCTAATAACTACTTTACCCTTGGTTCTCGGATCTCCCTTTCTAATATCTCTCGCTTCTATAGCCGTATTTAGGGCGTTTTTTTTGTTTCTAGGATACTTTAAACTGCTGGTTTAAAATACTGTAATTTGTTTTAATAAGGTTTACTTTAATAATTTAATGTTATATTTCAAACCTTTCGGTTACGAATATTCATCCTAAACTCGTATGTCGGATTATTAATGTTTTAAACGATATTTTAAAGTTCGTATAAAATACTTTAAGTCCTTTTTCGATTTGAATAACGTAAACTCAAAATCTGGGTTTTTACAATATACTTTTGTAACTATTTAGATCGATACTTTATCTCTTTTATATTTGTTTTTGAGACCGTTTGGTATTTCCGAAACTTCGTTAATCAAACGGTTAATACTTTCTTTGGGGTTTCATTAGCGTTTATACTTTTTTTTCTTATAAATTCACAAGTGATATTCATCTATTTTTTTATTGTAAAGGTTTAAATTTCTTTTCATATCCAAGTATATCTTTAAATGGTTATGAAATTCCGTGAATATATTTACTTACGAAAGGTATTACATATATCACCGTTTAATATACCCAGTTAATATACCAGGTGAAATTATATAAAATCGTTACAGTTGAATATGTAGTCTTTTACAAGTGTTTAATATTATACGGATATCATTATCTAAGACGTTATACGGTTCGCTATTATAATTCTCGTTCTTATCTCATAACCTAATGAATTTGGTAAATTTTGTAAAATTACTTTTGTCAGTAGGAAATCAGTATGGTGAAAGGTCGCGGTAAGGGTTGTCATTAGTGAGCATTAATCCGCAAAGTTCGAATCATCGTTTCAAGCCGCTTATTTCATCTCCAGGAATCTTGTTTTCGCTTTTTAAACCGCTTTTACCGCGGCCAAAAAGGGCGTTCATTACATTTGGAGAGTGATCTGGTTTCTATCTCCCTTTCAGTATACATATAGTGATAGGTATATGTTATAGCCGCGTGAAAATAATAGCCGCAGTCGTTACAATTTTTCCTAGAGCTCCGTATGCCTCACTTGGAATGCGGACATTTCCTTAGAGCATCTTACACTATTTGTATGTATAGCATCTTTACGTTGATATTTTATCCGTATATATATATATATATATATATATATATATATATTTCTTTATATAGTATCCTTCCATAAAGACAATCTGCCATACGTCTTTATCTTTATAATTTAGTAAGTCGTTAAACTAGGCTCTATCGGATATAGTTTCTGTAACACGACCGTTTTTATATTCCAGGGTATTAGTATCTTCGCTATGTAGCTGTACCCATAACACTTTAGAAATTCTAGTGTATACCGTATACCAAATTTCAATTGTCCGATTTGGGAATATTTTGGGAAATTATCTAATATATTAGGCTTCTAAGCCTTTTTTTCCAATAGCGAAAAATCACCGTTATAATATACGTATTTACCGTACAAAAATTCAAGTTCTTAACCTGTGTGTTAATATCATTATCGCATAGTTTTATGGTTTTGTTTACAAAAAGTTTATTTTAATCCCCATAAATTTAATCAAAAGGAATATATATCCATTAACTTTATCCTAGTTCATGACTAGCAAAGCTATAATTATTAAAGTGCGAAGTATAAAAAAGCGTTTGGGAAGCTAGTGTGTACGTATAACAGAAATATTATAACAATATAGAAGCTAATCTTATGTAGTGGTTGAAATTCAGGTGCTTTTCAAATGAAATATTTAAAAGAGTCTCGAAATTAAATGGAAAATGAAAATGTACTAAATAGAAAGATTTGAATGAAATCATACAATATGTAAATAAAAGAAAATAAAATGTAATAAAGCGTTGAACGTAAATCGTTTAACGCTTCCTAACACCAATAAAATTAGAATAAAATTCAAATAAGGCGTAACCACATGTTAGTTAAGCGTTTTAAATTAACTCTGTAATGCTTTATAAGCATTATATCAGTTAAGTAGCTATCAAGATCAAACTTCGTAAGAAATGAACTGAAATAAACGGGGGAACGTAGGATAAATAAGATATTGGAGATGGAAAGAAGGTTTTGAAAATATATGTATAGGTTTTGGTGAGGTAAATACTTCGAATACTATATTTGGCGCTTGCCAAATATGTTGGAGCGTTTCAAAATGTATTTTGTGCGTATGGTCTGTATTGGGTAAGCGGTTTGAATATTGCTTTCAGTACATAAAGTAATTATAAGAGCGTCCTAAAATTTATGTTTTACCCGCTTCTCAAGTTTGTAAACAACTAGCATATTACGTTTATATAGGATAGGTTTTAACGAAGGGTTCCAAAAATTAGTGGGTTTGGTGTACATAGTCTAATACATGATAGGAATTTTTTTAATGAAGTACCCAAATACGTTCAAAGCGCCAACCGAATTAATAGTAACGTAACGAGGCTTTTAATAAATATGGTACCAATCTAGTTGATAAAATAGTACTAAAGTTATCATTTATAAAATCACTTTACTGTATAATCTTTCTATACTCCCGTATACTCCTTATAAAGCTTAATATTAAAACACAAATAGTTAAAACCATTACAAAATCCAGTTATAAGTATTTAATTTAGGTTTGGGTTTTCTTTCCTAAACGATTAATAGTCGATTGAATCGGCTATTAATAAGTATCTGTAAGGTCTATTTGATCTGGAACGTTAAATTTAACGTAATAATATAAGATTTATAGTATATATTAAATATAAATATACAGATGAAAGGGAGAAATGGCGTCAAAAGAGTATATGCCTTAGGTGGGAGCTTAAAAGCTCTCACCTGGGCAGTGGCAATTTACCATAAACTTTGACAATCTCTCTTCTGGACAGTAAAACTTTACAGCACACTCTGCCAATATCTCTTTTAGGAAGAGGTACGCTATCATATACTCTTCAAAAATTCACCTTGAAGAGTGGCATGTTATCATGCACTCTGCAAGGGTGCAACTTGCAGCATTGTCACTTGGGAACTATAGAGATATATGATAATATCCACAATGATCGAAATAAAATTATATTCCATTTGGCGGTAATATAGATGGTATATTTGGGGGAAATTAACGTTTTCAATTTTGGGGTGTTATTGGCTAATTACATTAAGTCAATCCTGTACAAACAAATATTAGAGCGTTCTAAATGGAACTATTAGAGGCAAAGTTACGATAAAATCCATGAAAATAATATATAAAGGCTTTTGGAAAGCATATATTGTGATTGACCTACTTATAGGTTTTCAAAGGTTCTTTCGTAGTGAACATATTACGGTTCATCTTTATAGTAGTTTTTAACTAATTTATGTTTCGATCGAAAGTAGGGTTTATTCAAAAAGTATTATACGTCTAGATCTATAGTATTAAATTTTATCGTGAGTATTGGTAAGAAATATTTAGATAACAGTAAAAGGTAATATGAAAAGTTTAATATTAACATAATTTCAATTAAATAATATTAAGGATTGAAAAAGAGAAATATGTACCCGAATTTCATAGCAAACATAATGTCCTTGTTATTCTTATCTTTAAAAATATAAAATATGGTTTTCCAAATAGTATGAACAGAACCACAAAATTAGAGGTCAAGCCTTAATCGATTTGATATTTGTACCTTAGATATATGCATATATTTATTAATTATTATTCAAAATAATAGGTCAATCGTTGAATATTTGGTTGAGCAATGGACCCTTTTCTTTTATGCGAGTAATTTTGTCTTTTATAGTTAGCAGCGTTAATAATACATTTGAAACGAAGTTTTAATATCAATGTAGATCAACGATTTTTAAGTTGTAAAAGTTTAATTCTATAGAAGTATTGATAAGATATTTATTAGTTTGATTGGTTATTATGTTGTATAATAACGTTTGATTTAAAATTCCTTTTGTTAATTTATTTGTATCAACGATTACTAAGTGAGCACTACTTACAATAGTCATATGAAGACATCAATAAGCCTAAATAGAAGAGTAAAACTGATGTTCAAAAATACGAGATATAGTTTTAACCCAATGAAGCATCGGATAAGAAGAACAATAAACCTAATTATATTAGTTGGAATATATTCATCAAAAATATCAATGTAGCTTTGTAAATCAAAAAGCATAAAGTCAAAATAAAGTTTACAGTCTTTATTGATTGAAAGAAAAAAAGGTTGATTTGAGTTCGAATGTAATAGATATAATAGTTTATATAAATACTTCTGAATTTCGTTGAATAAATATTGCTATTTAAGGATAGAATTGATCTTCGTAAATTACGTGAAATGTCATCTGTTTTCTCGGTTTTATACCTTAAACCTGACATTTTCCCTGCTTTACGCGAGTAACTTAATTGTAAGTTGTTGTAGGGCGTTCGACAATCAAGTAATATATTGAGTCATTAGGATATGAAAGCTAATTACACTGAAGGAAATTTTCAAGGGTTCTAATTTTTTTGGAAATCCCTATTTCCAAAACCATTAAGTACGTTTTTTTATAGTTCAAATGACGTAGCCTTTAATATAAAACCTTAATAGCTTAACCGATTCAAGCCATTATAGAGAATTTCATGAAACTTGAAATTCTTGCTATAAAAACAGGCTAAATATTTATTTTGGGTGAGTAACATAGTTTTCAAATACATTAGAAAAGATAACTACATCTATAAAAATCACTTTGTAGAAGTGACTTAAAATCTTAAAAGTTCAATTTCTATATTTGCATACAAAAGGAAATATTTTCAAAACTCGGAACCTAACCTTCAAACGATTTAATTATTGGTATATTATATTTGTAAATTGATTGCTAGGTTGCAAATAAAACATTGATTGAAAAATATAACAATTTTGACTACTATAATTGATTGTTTCCTGCATAATTATTCGATGATAAAGATTTAAAGTGGCAAAAGGAAATTATTTCGAATGTGCCATTAATTTGAGTGACTAAAATCAATTATATCCCGTTCTTTAATAATATCATAAATTATGAGTCAAATTATAGAAACTCGTAAAACGAATGGTTCAATTTTTTCAGAGTATTTCATACTATTTTACTTATAAAAATTGTAGAATTGTTAATTTATAAGTCATTCATTTCGTTTGAAAATATGATCCGAATCATAATTCAACTTTATATTTTAGTAATATTTTGCTCACATTACCTTTAACATTAGCCTTTTCAAACCTTTACTAGACCTAGATCCTTGTTTGTATGAAAAACTTTCTCAAATGTATTAAAGTTTGAAGAGTCGCGTTTTATTAACCTCATTAACGTAAACACCGTGAATTATTCATATTACAGATATATAGTTAATAGTTTAAATGTAGAATAAGTCAGAAAGAAATCGAAAACCATATTTTAAATAAAATATCGAATGGGGTAACCTCAAACAATCCGTAAGAAAACTGAGAACATATATAAGGAACCGTATCTACAAAAAATATTAATTCATTAGAAACAATGGGAATTGAATGAAATCTCATGAATCATAGAAAAGATAAATTAATTTTGACCACGTACGCATTGAAGAAAAAGTAAGCTTTTAAAAAAGATATTGGTACGTTAACATTGAGTAATTCAAATAATGTGAAGTTTATATTATAACTTTCAAATGTCATATAAATAGGTTAAATTATGAAGGAAGACATGCTAATGACCCTATATACCCCAATTAAAGTCTGGAAAGTTCCATTCTAATCCACTTAAATATCTGTCGAATCATTAAATGATTCTATAGTTCTCATATTGGATTTTGTTAAATATTTGTATAATTTCCTTCGTCTAATGATCTAATTGTATGATATATGGCCTAATTAAATGATTGGGAATGTTCAAAGCGGTAGGATATAAAGGAATAAACATGCACAAGCGAAGCTTGGAAACGTCCATATGATTTATGAGCCATCAAATTATCTATTTAACATTTGTGCAGGAGACTAAATTTTCACTTTCCGAATAATCGGCCTGGACATAGTTTTATATATGGTAAATAAAATATTTAACCTACTGTTGCGGAAGGAGATGATATCGCGCAACATATAAACGTTGACTTCACGTGACTTTCACTAGTTATGTGTATAAAAGGTACCGACTTTTGATTTATTAACAACCTATGCTTTAGATATCTTGTCTAACAATCTAGTTAAGACATCAATTTCGTAGTTTGGGATTTAAAATGTGTATTTTACTTTGGTTACCAATTGAATTAACGGCTTTATAACCCTTATGATAATTTCGAGATCTTTATCAGGTAACTTAAACTTAATACAATTTCAATAAATCTTTTTGGAATTCCAGCTTCAACAGGTTTTTCTTACCCCAATATCCAGATACGTGGTGATATTTTTGCCCTCGTTAAAGATATTCTCGCGGCCTTACACAGTAATTCATACATATCAGTAGCCTTTTATAGTTATAGAAACTTTATAATTAATATTATATATGAAAATAATATTTCATTCCTCGATATTTTTTTATCGATTTCATTGAAATATATTATATTTTCCACGCGTCAATAACGTCGTAATTCGCGCGTGAATGTAAATTCGCAAGTTCAACAAGTCTTTACGTTTGAAAACACGAGGCTAGAGCTGTCACTTAAGGCGCTCAAATACTGTCTATAATTCTCGATGAAGAAAAGAAAGAGATACCCCTATTAAGAAGATGCTATAAAGCTAATAAAAAGGGGTAACTCAATCAAGTGATGAATTACGTGATATGGGAATGCTCAGGAACGGTTTAGGAACTTTGTAAGAGTATAGCAACCGCTTGGGCTTAATTAATAGCGACTACTAGCCTAGGTACTAGCCTATAACATTACCTTTGTCTTACCAGAAGTAAGGTCTATTATAGTTATATAAGATGTTTACGGGCTGTAAAATATTCCAGTATTTTATAAGGTGCTAGAATATGCTGGTGTAATGGTAATCGCAGGTTACCTACTTATGAGTAGCGTAAAAAGATGTAGCAATATGTAAAAGATGCTCTCCTGCCGAAAATCGTTCTGGCGTATCGTGAAAAGTATTAGCGTTAACCACCCCCACAACCCCCCCTATAAACAATTCCTTTCATAATACCTAAAATATAAAACCTTTCTACTAACGATAACTTTCTTAACCTTTATTATAATACAATATCTTTGCATTATACAGTGTAGTACCCCATTCTTGCCCTATTTTTAATTAAATTTCCTTTAATTTACCAATTTGTCTCTTTCGATTCGAAATAATAAATATTAACTTGGTCGTCACGTTTAAAAAATCTATTCGAATTGTAAATTTTACTGTTCTGAAGTTATTTATCACTCGTCAATAAGCAAGCAGATCCTTGATATAAGACGTATTAACACCTACCTTAATGGGACGCGTAAACGGATATGTTTCGAATATATTTACTGTATAGCGTATCTTTTTTCAAAAGTTTCGACACGACATTGGTGGTAAACGTAATTTATAAAGTTGCCATTAGTAATGCGTTAACGAAAAGTTTAATATCGGCGCTCAATGCCAATTTTATATCATTGATATGATGAGTCGAATTTCCAGTTACAAATACATTACTTTCAACCTAAAGTCAAATATAAACGAGGTTGTAAAAGAGTTGTAGAAGGTTTATTTTATGTTAATGCCTAGGACCGGAGTAAGTAACCTGGATTTTGAGTTGCTTCGTTATTGTTAAGAAGAGGCTATATAACGTACAAGCCCAAGTGGTTGTCAAAAAGGGCTATAAAAGTTTGACGCGTTATATAACATAAAGATGATACACGTATTGCCGGCGGTTTCATATCATTTACGCTTATTATTTAGGCAGTTCTCATACCATATAAGCCCTTGAGAAGAAACTTATAATTTAGATAAATAAGGTGTCTTGGTATTGAATGAAAATATTTCGTTTTACGAGCGGGTAAAAATCTCAGTTAGATATAATGAAGGATTTGACAAAAGTTATTAAAAGTATCAAAGACAATCTGAGTAAGTTGTGTTATGACACGAACTGCAGTTGGATCCTCTGACGCTGCATGTTCCCCACTACGCTTACAAAGCACATTTCCCATGTACGGCACGGCAATTGGACAACGGATGACTCAGCAGAAGTCACGTGACCTGGATCACTTGGATCACCTGGATCACCGGCTCACTTGGATCACTTGGATCACCACCAGTGATCCCGCAAACCTCATACTGGAGCACCCCCAGTATGGGTACCAACTGAAGGAACTAGATATAAGGACATGGTCATCACCACCTTAGATAGCTTCATTAGATAGTTCTTCAGTTGTCAATCTAAGTATTCAGTCTACACACCTGAATAGCCTAACGGCTTCTGATCATCACTCGAACACAGTCTTGATATTGCACCTTTGTTACCTCTGCTACCTTACTGCTAACATAAACCCTCTGAACACTTTCTACATACTCACGGGTATTTAGTGTGATCATTACAAGTTGGTAAACAAATGGGACAAGCTTTTGGTTGAAAGGGGCTTGGATTTGTAATATGATAACGGGATCAGTAAGTAAGAAGATATAATGAAATAGTTTCATTCGCAATGAAAATATATGTTCTGTTGGTAGGGCTTTAGACGTTGCATCGTTTTCGATTCGATTGATCGAAGTAACAGTAGTATTGCGTGGTCAAATGGTGGTTGTATTGTTCGAGGTTTGGCAGACCGCTAGCCGGTCTGAACAGTAATTTGTATGGCCAATCGCTTTTCTCATACCCTAGTGTGAAGTAGGCACATATCATAATTGACTTACAGCTGATACAGTAGGCCTAAATAATGCAATAAAATTAATTTGCAGTTATTGTTGGTAGGCCTTTATACTTTACAACGTTGTCGATTCGATTGGTTGAAGTAACAGTAGTATTGCGTGGTCAAATAGTGGATATATTGTTTTAAGTTTGGCAGACCGCCGGCCGGTCTGCACTGTAATTTGTATGGTCAAGTGCTTGGCCCATGCCCTAGAGTAAAGTGTAGCATATTGTACTCGACTTACACCTAATGCGGTAAGTCCGTACAAAGCAATATACTTGTAGTACGGTTAACTTTACTACAAGTAAATTTGACGTACTATATTATATATAATACTATTTTAATACTGGCGGCTTTTTAGTTTATACGAGTACGCTAGTGTAACTGACTAATCTTTTCCGGTTAACGTTAAATATCAACTTAGTAACCCCTGTCAATTACGATTGACTTCCATACTGTATTACACTCAATTGTATTCAAATTAACCCCATATAGCCTTAATTGCTCTAGCGTTCCGATGTTCGAGTTTATTAACTCCTATAAAAATTTTTTTCGTTACAACTATTTTTAAGCTTTTACGTTAACTATACCACTTAAATAGATCACTATTATTAATTCTCTGGCAATCTTCCAGTCTGTTAGTATATCCCTGTTTATCGTTACGTAATCTAGGCTTTTTGAGAGACCTATCCATGTAGCCCGCGATACATATAATCAGCCTATTACTATCCTCAAACCTTTTTAGAGATTTATTCTATACCGCCTTCGTTATGGCATTTACGGAGTTATCTTTTCTATCGATTTATAGGAACTCCTTGATTTCCCTCCCTTCGTAGGCTTTACGGGATTCCATTATGTCGATTATTAGGCACTTTTCAATGGTGTTTTCGAGTTTTAAAAGGCATTCGAAAAGGATTTTTAAGTCGGTATAAATTACTACCGGGATAGGAAGAATCCGTAACTGCCTGGTAATAAGGTTATGGATCTCCTACAGTGTTATATCTACGTTAAATCCTGCTATTATGCTATAAACCTCTGATACTAATACGCTTTATATAATCATTTTACATTTGATGGAAAACCAGTGAATTGGATTACCAATAATGTTAAACTAATCTTCCCTCCTGTCTTCATGAACGAAGGTTATCAAAAATCTGAGTTATAAAGACAAATCGGTGATGTTTATAAAAGACCCGTCCGTAAAATTTATTAACTTGACCTTTAAAAGGTCGATTAACATTATATTATTCCCGCGGTCAAGGTTCTATATTTGTTACTCCAACTTTCTATTTAGTATATTCAAGTTTTCATCTGTTAATATTTGTACTTATACCATAATAGATAGATTTTCAAAAGCTGCCGGTTAGTATAAGGTAGTAATATAGTTGTCCCATATACGTTATTCCAAATACCGTTAAGCCTTAACCTTGTTAATCTTTTCGATTATGGCAAAAATAGTGTTCTAGCCCTTTTAACAAAAGCTTCAACCAGTATTAACACTAAGTATATAGATTAACGATTTATGAAAGTCAAATTGATTATTTTCCGTTAATATTGTTACCGAATCATAATTCCAAAACTTAAGTCCTTGATTGTTTGCTATTTTAGTATTATAAAGCTAGTAGTTCAGATGAAAAGAGTGTCATTAGTTTATTTTCCTATTATTCCGAAGTTTTTTTTCTCACGTTACTCATAAATACGAATCATAAATTAAAGACTTTATCGTTAACCGGAATTTTAAGTACGAATGGTAAGTTAGGAACTAGTAGACACCTGATTTAGATAATATATATAGTGATTCAACATGCCGTATTATCATTTCTAAAAGGTAGATAATACCTTGCTTCTATGGTAGTTTTAGTAGTACGATTATTTATATATCCTTTGCTAATGATATATAGGTTTATTTAATGTTACGGCTATTAAATGTAAACTTACCTCTGATATTGGCTAGCAAACTTATTACTATATCAATTACTAAACGCTTACTAATCTTTCAAATGATTTGCGATTATTTAAGAATCCAATTTTTACCTTTATCGCCGTATCCTTAAGCGATTAATTTCGACTTTTCTTACAGCCGCCCCGTGGTCTTTCCTTTAACCTCGTAAATAATCCTCAACTTAAAAATCGGTACGTTCAGGTATTAAAGGTTAAAGTCGATTTTCGGCACAAATTATATAACTTTTCGATTTATCAGGCCGTCGATTTCGACCATATCGCTTTTTTTAAAAGGTTTACCAAGGGTTTCGATAATCACTTATACCCTAAGTTTTACTACCAAGTTGTTGTTATCCTTTTTTCCCCTACTTACCTAAATAGTATTATAAATACGACCAGGTATGTATTTATTCTCTTTAATGGTTTTCTTTTTTTGTGGGTTGCCCGCGCCGGCAGCGTTTTATCGGCTTATTAATAACGAGTAAAGGATGTTTATATTAATTTGATCGCTTTACTTAAAAGGATTAAGGGTCTTCATTTTTGATACCCTTGATATAAAGCTTAACCTGAATATTTCCAAAGGATATAAAACCGTTGATAGTTTTAACAACTACTTTAAAGTTTACGATACTTAATATTTTATATAACCCTTTCAATTTTCCCGGCTTCTGCTACACGAGGACTTCATTTTATAATAATAAAGTAAATACGTCGATCATTAAAGGACCGTTCCTAATATTAAAAACGTTATTCATTTAGAGGCGTGCCAATTCTCTTCGCAATTCCCTTAAAGCTTTGCTGTAAGCCGCAATACGTTTCTAACTACTTGCCGAGGACGGAAATTTACTTATCGATTATGGGTACGCTCCAAAGACAAGGAGCGTTAACATAAGCCGTTAAGGCACAAAGTGTTATTAAGGCCTTTCACTACTATTTATGGACGTACCTCCGAATCCGTAAAGCTTTTAATCTCTAACGTAAAAATATTATACGTTCGGTGAATTAAGGCGTATACCCTTTTAACCTTCTTAATACTTTAGTAGTTTTTTTACAGGTATGCATTTACACTAAATGCCTATTATTTTGATATCCCTTTAAAACTTTACCGCCTTAAAGTTGGTACTAATATCATGGACGATGATGTTGGGTAAACCTAGGTACGTGTTAATTTACAGTATTTTTAACGTTTTTTACGTGTCTTTTACCGAAAAGGACTTCAAAACCTTAGTTTCGTAAAAAAATGTTATGGAGTTAATAAAGTTAAACACAGGCTTATCATATAATTAAAATACATTAATAAAAATGATACAATTATAGTTCTTATCGTCTTTTAATATAAACTTAAATCTTTGGGGGGCTTAGATATACGTTCAATAATAGTAATATAGCCTTTTAATAGCTTCGAGGATAAAGTATTCCATATCGTTGTACCTTACGGATTTTAGGACTTTATATAGCCTGTTAATAGCTAAGTAGTTAAAACACCAGTGTGATTAAGGTATCTCCAACTCTGTTAGGTTTAATACTACCGCCTCCGAGCCTTAAAAATAAAACCATAAATACTCCTACTTAAAGGTAAATGGAAACCTTTAGCCGTTTTTAACTAGCTCGTTTACTTTAACGTCAACTTTAACGACGAAGGTCATTATATCTTTTGAACAAAGTAGGAAAAGGATAGGGAATTTAAAAATGTAACAAGTAATCGTTTTTACAATAGTTTAAACTACCGTTATCTCTAATAACGATCATTATTCGCCTGGGTTAAAGCTAATTTTGGCTTTGCACGTATTTTAACTATCAATCTCAGTGGCTGTAATGTTTTCTCTCTGTAATATTATATACTGCTAATAGCCTCCTATAAAGTACCTTACTGCCCTTATGTCTGGTATAACACCCTAAAACGTGTCGTCCGCGTAATGATCGCAAAGTTTAAAAGTATATAAGGTATTAGGGGTTTAGTTAAAGCAAAGGTAAGAGCTTTTACCACCTAAACGATAAAAAAAGGCGTGGTCGGCTAGTTACTAGGCCGCCGTACCAGAAGTTGTATTTTTATGCTACTTAATATACTTGAAAGCGTTAACAACGTTAATTAACTTATCGTCTTGAACGTCTACGACTTAATTTAAGTAATTTTATTCCGAAGTAATAAAATATTATACGTGGTATATTGCTTTTTCATTCTTACACTCGGCGAGCGGGTAGCAAATTAACTAGTAGCTAGACTTATTACAAATCTAACATCTTTTGCCATTATTATGAAGATAGTGTTTACGGTTAATAGGTCTGCCTGAATTTTATTAAAGTTAACGTAGGTTCTGCCTTTAGTTTAGGGCCGAGATCGATAGGTCAAACCTTAAACATTATAGGCATCTGTATTTGCGGTCGACGTAATTAACCACCATAAGGTCTTTTTTATTTATATTAAGGAAGTTACCGACTTAGGAGTATATATCAAGCGAGTTTAGTATTATCGCAACCATGGTGGTAAACGAGAATTGTAATTAATTAAAAAAACATTCCTCAAATGATATTTAGGTGTTGTAAAGCGTATTCGAACTCTTTAACGCCAGTAACTATTACTCATACCCATTCTCGGAGTGTGACTTCGCCAACGTGGGCTTTCTCTACTGCCTTTTAGCACAATATTAGTTTATTGTTATAGATTAGTGCCTGGCTAGTATTGCTAGGGATCCAGCCTTGATAGTTCTATACGTCCATGTGATACTTTAGAGCAGGGATGAAGCCGCTTGAAGATACGCCACTATATGTCATATGATTGGGGAGAGGGTTATACGATCTTAGCTTTATAGCTGCTCCCTAGCCGGGACTTCTCTTCTTCTTTTTTTTATCGAGGTTTATATACAGAATCCGAATACCTTAACCGATAGCTCCAGCCTTAATCCTTTTACATATAAACCTCGATTTTTTCCCCGACGGTATCTTAGTTACTCTTTAACGGCTATAGCTTAGGGCTATGTCTTTATTCTCCAACCCACCGAATATGGACTCTAGGCTCTGGAGTAATTCCATGATACACGCGTTAGAAAGTAGCTTTAAAGCGTCTTAGTGGCTTAATACGATTACCTTACGACTTAATACGAACGATTTACCGACGCCTTACATATAGAACTTATCGAACGAAACTAAGCTGTTCGGGAGTAAGTTTTGTATTTAAAATAACGGAATATTAACGCGCTAAACATTCTAACTAATATAATATGACAACTCAAAGTTACTGATACGTTTACGTTTTCGGGTTAACTTTCCTCTTAAAAGGTTCCCCTTACATACATTACGAACGATATCGTTGTTATACCGTTCCATATTAGTGACCGCATTAACTCCCCAAATAACAACGACTTCTTTGACTCCGATTACGATACTAAAGCCCCGTTCAATGGGCGTTAACGATTTAAACGTAAACCTTTAAATTAATTAGTTAAATCTTCCAGTATTGATTTACGATTTCCGGTATAAAAAGCTAAGATAATACATAAATTACTTCGAAACCGGAAATTTATTATTATAAAAAAAGATTTCTTTTACGTTATTTTCTAATAGTTAAAAGGCCTTGCGAAAAACGCTATAAAAAGTTACTACGCCCGCGAAGGAGACGGCGGTATTGGCGACCTTGACACTTTTATGGATATGTTTTACGCTTACTACTTCGACTTTAGCGTGGTGGAAACAGCTATTGTTCGGCTTACAAATGTAAAATGAAAAGTTTTTAACCGTTTTTACGTTTTTTTAACGTTAAGAAAACCGTATTGGCGAAAGCTGGTAGTATGACCTGGAAGCTTGTCGCCAAATTCATTATTTTAAAGGAAGCTATTAATAATATATTTACTAATACATTACTACCTTTCGATATACCGGTGGATTATAATAAATAGATCGTTCGTGTTTAATTTATCGACGGGCGTCTTTATAATCCTCGTATTCTTTACGGCGGTATTAGTATTGTTATTACCGGAGGCACCTTTCGTAATAGAAATAACGGCGGTGACGCGCCCGTTTAAAATATATAAAGCGATATTATTATAACTGACGTAAACTCCTTTCAAGCCTCTTTTAAACGAAGCGCCGCCTAGGTTAATTACGCAGAACTTTTCCATCATAAAAACCTCGGGTTATACCTACATTACGATGCGAACGGCTACCGAATCCATATCTACCTATGGGACCCGGTGTAACGCCCGAGAGGCTTTAATGTCAAATCCGTTATGAAAATTTATTTTATTTCGGCCGAGGATTTTATCGACTTCGAAAAGGGAAAAGCGTAACTTTTATATACAATCGTATACAAAAGTTAACAGGATTTCAATTCAACCTAATGACTTTGCCCTAACTTGTAAATAAATTCCTGTTTATAGTAAATTTACTCTGTAATTCTCTTCGTTTCATTTACGTTTTAATAAATATGAGTTGTAAATATTATAATACTGTAAGTAAAAAGTTTACCAATCGCTTAAAGTTACCGAGCTTTTCTATTTCCCTACGACAATTCGGAAAAGATACGTTTTTCACATCTGGTTTTCCTCTACGACTTATTTCCTTTATAAACTTTCTCAATGTCGACCTCAATAAATACCGTTATCGGATATAGGATTACGTCGTCCTTTCCTTAAAATACGATGTTATTTTAAACAAACCCTAAATGAAATACAAATAAGTTATTTAGGATGTTACGAAATATACATTACTTTTAAGATAATCCGGTAATTATCTAGTTTCAAAGCGAAAGTTTACGTTCGTTTACAAAGTTTAGAAAGGGGTTCACGCCGTTACATTTTACGTTATTTTACGATGAGCCCGCAGAAACCGAGCTGTTATTACGCAGCTCGCCACCATCTTCCTAAAAGATATTAATAAAGTACCCACCCCGAAACCACTTATCTCCGTTTAAAATAAACTTCCCGTCAATTTTAGGGAATTCGCGCCCTTATTCAATAAGGTCCTTGGCGACAAGCTGCCCCTTTACCGCTTTAAAAGGAATAACGAAATCGTTTTCAGTACCTATAATTAAGGTTAACCTTTAAAAGTACTATGGGGTCTTTTATATGGTATGTCGCGTAAAGAGCTCTTTATATTACGTAAAACATCAATTGAACTACTTAAATAAAGTTACATTCGATTAAGTTACTTCTTAACGGATGTTTTCATACTTTTCGTTACAAAACCTAAAAAAGTGTTACGATTTTATGTCGATTAATTCCGGCTTAATATTATTACGAAAATAAATCGTTACCCGCTTTCTCTCATAAAAAGAAACCGCTCGTAAATATTTCGTAAGAAAAATAGTTTATTAAGTTGGATGTTAAAGCTATTTTTTACAATCTTTGTATTAAGGAGGAAATAAATAAAAAAACTGTATTTCGTATACGTTTTTGATTCTTTGAATAGTTTATTACTTCTTTCGGCCTTTTTAACGCTCCGTTACCCTTTAACGGTATATTAACAATTTTTTACGCCCTTCTTTCGATATTTTTCATTTCGTTTACCTCGAAAACGTCTTCTTTTATTTGAATAGCATTTTCGACAACCATATAATTAAGGTTAAACGATTTTTTAACGTATTGAACGTTGCAGGATTTAACCTAGATACTTCCAAATATAAATTCAATATTTAAAAAACTTATCACTTAGGATTCGTTATCGAAGCTGGCGTTAGTACCTGTATAAACCTAAAGAAATCAAGCGTTATCCGGAAATAAGTGGCTTTTACGACGGTTTTAAAAGTACAGGGATTTTTCGGGGTCGTAAATTTTTATCGTTATTTTATTCGCAAATATTCAACGATTGTCAAATTATTACTTCCGTTAACCAGTAAAGGTATTCTATTTCGTTAAGGGCTTTAAAAAGTTACTTTTGAATAGCTTAAGTTTAGTTTCTTTTTAAACCCGTATTAGCCCAATCAGAGTTTAACCGTAATACTTTTTTCGAAGCCAATTATTTTAACTGAGTTTCAGGAGGCTGTTTTCTTTAGCGCGTCGACCACGGTAACCTATGCCTAATAACGTATTACTCCTGTTTCCTGTTTTCCACCGAATATAACTACGAAATCTACGATAAGGAGTTATTCGAAATTATAAGCTACGTGGAAGTATAAAATGCGGAGCTCCGAGGTATGATGCACCCGTTTACTATTCTGAAGGACTATAAGAACTTAAAATACTTTATAACGATACAGCGACTTTTCGAACGATAAGTTCGCTAGTTTAAACGCCTTTCATAATTCCGTTTTCGGTTAGTATACAATAAAGTAACGGATTATGCGCAATCCGACGTATTATTGCGACAAAACTAGGATATTCCTAAAGACCTTTCGGACCTACGTTATTTAAACTGAAAATTTTAATTGTTACGCCCCGAATAATTTGCTTTCTATCTGTTTCTGCATACGTACGTTTTTCGCTTAATCGTCGCTGGTGAATTAATTCCAAAGGGCCGTAAATTTTTTACTAATATCAACCTTTAGAGTTATTAGAATACCGTTATTATACGCGACATCACATACCATTGCCTGAAACGTACGATACGTACGATACGTATAAGCGACTGAAATTTCCTAACGGATATTCGTATCGATAACGATTATATGTTAAAGGTTTTAATTTCAGAATATTTGGTAAACGACAATGGAGTTTTAAGGTTTTGAGATAGTATTTAAGTACTTATTCATAAGCCGTTTACCTCCGCGTTAATTTAAGTTACACACGATTCGCTTTTTACAAGTCACCTAGGTTGCAACGTTACTATCGTTATTTTTTTAAAACGTATTTTTAGCCTGGATTATATTGTATAGTCAGCCGTTTCTGCCGTAACTGCGATGTTTACAGCCGTATAACTTACTAAAGATACCGTAAAAAAGGGCTTTTTCAACCCTTTTTAATTTTCCAACAACTTTAAAACAAACTTTCCATCGACTTTATAGTTAATTTACCTTAAAAATACGTGGGTAACCCACATTACCTTATAGTTATTTCGGATCGTTTGGGTAAAGCCGTTACCTTCGAGGCTATAATTATTATAAACGCCGAGGCTTATACGGAGCGGTTTTTCAATTGTTATTAGCAATTTCATGATTCTCCGTATACGTTTATTAACGACCGTGGTTTGAATTGTATTAATAGGTTTTTAAAACGAATTTACGACCTAATGAATGTAGAGTAACGTTTAAACACCGTCTTTTACCCCGAAACCGACGGCGTAACCGAACGCGTAAATTAAAAAGTCTTTATGTATTTACGCTTATTTATTATTTATACGTCATTCGACTAAAGCCGTTTAATACCCGGATATTAATTGAATTTAAAGAATAAAGATACGATAATTATCTATATTAACTCGTTTTTTATAACTCATAATCATTACGTTAATTTTATATAACCGGTATAATATTTTCTCGTTTCGACAATGATACTATATGTAAAGGTTAAAAACATTGTTTAACGGATCGGCAAAGCTACTAAATTCGTATAATTTGTATTGGAGGTTACGTAACATCGTATAGAAGAAGCCATTCATAAACGGCGTTCTCCCTTAAAACGTTTTCGAGTCGGCGACGACGTTTAGTTTTTCTTTAAAAACTATAAGTTAAACGAATTTTCAAAAAAGTGAAGCTAGATTTACCATAAATATTAGGAAACGTATATAATCAACTTCTACGTTATTAAACTTAATATAAAGAGCGGAAAGAATCCTCGATTTTATGTAAATTAACTCGTTCGAGCCGTTTTGGATCCGCTTTTAAGTTAAAATATTCGAGCCTTTAAACCGTAAATTATCATTAATAAAGACGACAATGGTAAGATGAAACCGACTTACCAAATTAAAAATATATTACGGGCCTGTAACAAACCTTGAATCGGTCGTGCCCGACTTCATAATTAACCGGAACGGCAGCTTTTGGTTAAATAAGTAGGATATATATACCCAACGTAAAAGCAGCTTTCGAACTTTTCCAATATCGTAGCACTCAATACCTTCGAATCGCGTTATAAACCAGCTAAATATCACGATAAGCCCTTACGCCTAGCCCGAAAATAGATATAATTTTATATTTTGTTTCACTAAATGAAACGGCGTATAAGTCGTTAACAAATTATTATTAAACGAATGTATTAATATTAATGAAAACTAAAAACGAAAAACTATTACCGGGTTTACTTAAATGTATGTTCGAAATTTTGGTTCGAATCCTTACCTAGCATTTTCTTACACATTTTAACAAACTGGCTTAATTTATTATCTATACGACCAAGCTTAGTATTAATGCGTTTCGAAACATTAACAGGATTTTATATTACTTCTAATAACTCTCTCTAGCTACTCGTTCACCGCGCCCATTACGTTTTTACCTAGCTATAAAAAATTGACCTAAGTACTACGTTTCTCGTTTATCTACTATACGGATAATAGGCCCCTAGACCGTATGAGAGTGGTGGGGATAACCCCCCCCCCCCCGGCCTCGGGTGTTAACCTTACGTTACGTAATACGACGGACTCTTATAACTTTCTTAGTGGCGATTACCTAAGTTGACACGTTTTCTAGCCGCTCGTTAGCGCCTAGAAAACGTTTTAGCTTATGGAACGTAGACTTATCTCGGTCGTAAAAGTCGAACGCTAAACACGCTTCCGACAACTCCTTAATAACCTTATTTATATTAGGGTTTAGTTTTAACGACGTATATATATAACCAGAACCATGACCTGTGGCCCTAACGGAACAGAGGAGGCACTGGGCTCCAGTATTTAGCCACTCGTTAGTAGCTTCTTGTCGTAACCCAAACAGCGGTTGGGTCAGAAAACTGGCTAGTATGCAACTGCGCCACTGAGAAGCCTGAAGTCTAATACATCAAGCAAGGAACATCTCTTATGTCAGCCAGGATGACTAAGCAAAGTCACGTGATGGATCATGAAGGATCATTGCAATTCAAGATGATCCAGAGAACGGAGGATCATAGCAATCCAGTATAATCCAACCCAAGACAGTACTGAGGACGGTATGAAGGATAAAGGATATAAGGACACGGTCAGCACCACATAGATAGTATTTCCTTCATAGCTCTTCAGTTGTCAATCTAAGGATTCAGTCTCATTATATTCTGAATAGCCTTACGGCTTTTGATCATTACTTGCACGGTTGCGATATTATTCACTTAGTAACTCTCTTATCTTCTTGATAACATAAACCCTCTAACACCTTCTTTATACTCACGGGTATTTGGTGTGATCATTACACTTCCTCGTAGCTATTAAAACAACTTACCCCTAATCTTTTAGCAAAACTCTCTGGAATTATACACTATTATATAGACGTATTTGAAACATGTTTATTCGCGAGTCCCGTTGGGGTATATTTCGATAACCTTAAACGTAAAGAACTTTGTATTCGTTAACAAAGACTAAAAAACTCCAAAATATATAACCCACGTTTTTAATAGCTTTATCTACGTCGGCGACGAGTTGGAGATTTATAGTAACGTTATAAGGGGAGTTGTAGGGAGTATTAATATTACAAAACAAATAAGTGTTATACTAGTAGTTATACTAATACTACATGAAAATCTTGAAGGTTAAAGAAAGGAGGAAGTTTTATCTTTTGTAATTGAGACTTTGGGGATTATTTGTAGGGAAGGGACAGGGGAAGCGTTAAAGTACCTTTTGTGTGAATTTGGCCAATGCTTTTTACACGGAACCGTGTTGTTTTAAAGGGCGCGTGTATCTTCTTTACACTTACGGCGTTTTACATAACAATACTACAAACAACACAAAAAAAACAACGATGGAAGAAACGACAGGGATATCTCTAGAGGTAATGTTACAGGCTAGTGCCTGGCTAGTATCACCAGGGATCTAACCTTGGTAGTTTTACACGTTCCTGCGATGCTTTAAAGCAGGGAGGAAGCTGCTTGAAGACACGCCACCACACGTCACATGACTGGGGAGAGAGTTATACCATCTTAGCTCTATAGCCGCTCCCTAGTCAGGACTTCTCTTCTTCTTCTTCTTCGAGGTTTATAGACAGAATCCGACCACCTTGAGCGACAGCTCCAGCCTTAGTCCCTTTACACTTATTAATCATTTGATTAAGTACGTTTATTGGTGTTTCCTCCTCTTTTTTCTTCACTATTATTGTAATCCACTTTGTGGTTACCTAGTTTATATAATATTACGCGAGGTAGACGTCGTGCTTGGAATAGGCTTTTATTCTATCGTAAATCTAGCGGAACGTAATAACACTAGTTAAAAAGGTTAGATCATAGTCTTTGGCGTGCCTTATTAGGATTTTAGGGAATAATAAGTAAAAACCAAAAGAAAGAACGTCCATTTATTTAAAAATATTTAGAAAGGGTATTATCTTAGTATATAAAATGTTATATGACTTCCCGTTATACTTTTCTGTATTATGCCAAATCTTGATAAAATTCGTAAAAGTTTTATAATTGATATCAACTATCCTAAAAGGTTTTGGAAAAAAGTCGCAATAATCGTTTCAGTTTTACGAGATATTTCCTGGCGAGTTTAGCCTTAAAGTCTCTAAGATTCGGTGTTAAGGGTATTTACTAGTAGCCTAGCCTAAAGGGTAAAGTCTTAAAATAGAACTTGTAGTCGGCTTTTGTATGTAAGTAAGTCTAAAGGGAAAGGGTTTTTATGGTGTTTGACGATTATAATTCTAAGGGTCTATAAGTAATTAAGGGTTTTGGGGGGCCTAACAATCTTACTTAATTAACTGGTATAAAGCGCCAACGTCAATACCTCTTTCTACATTAGCAACCCTTGCTTCGCGCGCTCTACCACCGCTAAGGACGTACTCCGCGCTGTCACGTGGTGGTATAGGTTACCAAACAGGTTAACGTGTTTATAGTCTGGGCGTAAAAAGGCTTAACTTAGCTGAGTATAAAGGGAAAGTCCTCTAGATCGTATATAAGGGCATTAAAGTTCCTTGACGCCCTTTCCTTTAGGCTGTAGATCTTAAGGGCATTTTTTAAGTTGGGCTAGATTAAACAAAGTTCTTTCCAACCTTATAAAACTCTTTTATAATACGTAAATACATCAGCGTTCAAAT
This sequence comes from Anisogramma anomala, assembly GCA_038502455.1. Lineage (NCBI taxonomy): Eukaryota > Fungi > Ascomycota > Sordariomycetes > Diaporthales > Gnomoniaceae > Anisogramma > Anisogramma anomala. The sequence continues at coordinate 7,851,585 of JASMMZ010000010.1, read as the reverse complement.
TCTTTCTTAAATTTAAACTTAACAGCTTTTTAAATATTCTTTCACATATCAATAGTCTAGTTGTCGAAAAACTTACGATACTTGCAAAAACCACAGCTACCTCAGTTACGTTTTTCGCTGCCGTCTTAGTCAACGATATAATAGTCGACGAAGTTAGTAAGTTGTTCTTCGGTTAAGTCCTCGTTAATATATTCCCCCCAAAGGTTACTTTTATAGTATTTAGCGAAGACAGGTCCGAGTACTTTCATTACCTCTTTCCCCTTGGAGTCGGTAATGGCTTCAAAGTTGGCGCTTACAGTAGAAATATTAAGGCTTGTATAGGACGTTATAAGCGTGTAAGACGAGGGACTTGGTAATCTTAGGCGTAGAGGCTTAATGTTTTGGCGTGAAATTGCATGGGAACTTGGCGACTTGGCGACTTGGCATAAAGTCGCGCAACGTGGCTTTCTAAGCGTAACTTGTTATTTTCGCTTAAAGTAGCAAACTTGACGATTAAATTGATGTAAAGGGAGTGTAAGGAGTAAAGTATGGGCAGAGATTTGGTGTAAAGGGTAAGAGAAGTGATCGTTTGTTAGTGTAGGTTGTTTGGCGTAGGGACTTAGTCGTTTTTGCAGTAGTAACACCTACAGTAGTACTGACTTAGCCATTTGCCAACTTGTCGTTTAAGTTTTCTAATAGTCAATCTAACCGTTTTTCTTCAAAAAGGACTACTAAATATTTCTTCGTATTTTCAAGTAGCAATACCGTCGCTTACTTCCAGAGAGCCGTTGGGGACTAACGCAATACAAAAGTCTTCTCTGCTTTCCTGCCATTGTAGACTGGCGCAGTACTAATAGAAGCCCTTCGCAAGAATATTTCCTCTACCCTAGCCGCCGTTGTTAATGTAGAGCTTAAGCAGAAAGTAGCTTCTTCTTCTACTTAACTTATTTGTGATTAACCTAATAGGTAGGCAAGTATTGATCAGTGTTGGTAGGTCTTAGACATTGCAATGTTATCGATTTGATTGGTCGAAGTAAAAGTAGTATTGCGTGGTCAGATGGTGGATGTATTGTTCTAGGTTGGGCAAACCGCTAGCCGGTCTACACTGTAATTTGTATGGTCAAGTGCTTAGCCCGTGCTCTAGAGTAACGTGCAGCATCCTACACTCGACTTACACCCAATGCGGTAAGTTCGCACAAAGCAATATACTTGCAGTACGGTCAACTTTATGGTAAGTAAAGTTAATCTACTGTACTGCATGCAATACTATTCCAATAGTTAGTATAGTTAACTTTACTATAAGTAAAGTTAATATAATATATTGAAATTACTACTATTCTAACACTGGCGGCTTTTTATTTTGTGCGTGTACGTCAGTGTGGTTGATCGCAAATTTCCGGTAATCGTTGAATTACGTCTTTATTAGCTGGTCAAACCCCTATTAATTCCAGTTGAATCTCACACTTAAACTGACAGCATTTAACTTTAATTTCCCCACCATTCTAAGACCTGCCTTGATCTACTCCCGTACACAAGTCTTTCATTACAGATTTGCACGTATTAGCAAATTGCCACTATTGGCTTTTTTAATCTACGTGGGTTAAGTCTTCTGTTACTTTAGTCAACCCATATAGGTTAACTGGGTTACTGCTGGCCCTCCTATACCTTCACTACTGCTACCATTACATCACTACTAGTTTTATATTTACTAACATTGGTCAATTAAACTAACGTGATTTAAGTCTCATGTTAATCTTATATAACCCACGTGAGTTAATTTACCTATTACTACACTTAATATCACTGTGCCACTTGAAGAAGTTTTCTTGGCATTATTTTAGTTCTCCAATATATTCCTGTCTATCAGCATGTGACTTGTCCTTAGTAGGTGGTTTTTTTACGTAACCCTCAATGCGTATGGTTAGCTTATTGTTGTTTACAAACCTTTTAAGGGCATTGTTTGGTGATTCCTTCTTTGTGGCGTTGGCAGGATTGTTTTTCCTATCGATCAATTGGAATTCCTCGATCTCCTTACTTTTAAAGGCTTCACAAAGTTCTATTAAGTTGGTTATTAGAAGTTTTTCACTGGTGGTTTCGAGCTTTAAAAGTCTTTCGAATAGGTTTTTCGAGTCGGTATAGATTAACACCGGGACAGTAGAAATCTTTAGTTGTTTGGTGATAATATTTAGGTTTTTCCACATTTCTATACCTATATTAAAGCTATCTATTATGCCGTAAATCTATAAGGCCAATAAACTTCGTATCATGCTTTTATATTTGATAAAAGTTTAATGGATCAGGTTGCCGATAATATTAAATTCATCTTTTCTTCTATTTTTATTAACGAGGGTTATTAGGAAGCCGATTTATCAAGAACAGTCGGTGTTATTTGTAATGGAACTATTGTTAAAGATCATTAACTTAGCCCTCGATAAGTTGATCGGGATTATATTAATATATTGGTCTATATTTCGTATTTGATATTTGAACCTCTTATTTAACCGGTTAAAGTTTTTATCTATTAGGTTTTGTATCTGTGTTATAATAGATAGATCGTAGGAAGCTTTAGATTGGTATACGGTAGATATGAAGCTGTTATAGGTACGTCATTACAAGTGCCGTTAAGCCTTAACTACGTTAGTTTTATATATTGTAGTTAAGTTAGCGCCTCAACCCCTATAGCGGAAACTACGGCTAGTATTAACAATAATTACACGGATTAACGATCCGTTGAAATTAAGTTAATTATCTTCTATTCAAGTCGTAATCGGCTTGCAGTTTTAGAACCTGAAGTCTTTAATCGCCTACTGTGTCGATGCATATTGGTCAGTTATTTTAACAAAAAAGATATTGTTAGTTTGTATGCCTATTAGACTGATTTTTTTTTTTACGTTACCAAAATTTACAGATCGTTTCTTTAAAACTTTATACTTAGCTGTAATTTGAAATGCTACTGGTAAGTTAGAAACTAATGGACGTTTATTTTAGCTTATTCGTATAGTAATTTAATACATTTCTATACTGTTTCCAGAGGGTAGGTGACACGTAAGTTTTGTTGTAATTTCAGTAAGACGATCCGCTGTAAATCGGTTGTTAACTACATATATACTTATTTTATATCTCTGCTATTAAGTGTGAACTTGCCTTTAGTTTTCGCTATGAAGCTTATTATTGATAAAACAATTAAATTCTGGTTCAAATTTTAAATTATTTGCAACTACGTAAGGATTTCATTTTTAACTTCATTACTGTCTGCTTAAGCGATTAGACGTGATTTTTGGTACGACCGCCCTTTGGTTTTACTTTTAACTTCGTATATAATTTCGATATAAAAATCGTAATATTTGGGTTTTAAAGGTTAAAGTTGGTTTTAGGTACGAATTGTATAATCCCTCGAGTTAAAAGGCCCTTAATCTCAACCTTATGAAGTTTTTAAAGGGTTTACCAATGGTTTTTATAATAACTTGTACTTGGATCTTTAATGCCAAGTTTTCGTCGTCATTTTCTTTCTTTCTTACCTATACAGTGTCGCAAATGCGACCTGGTATGTATTTTTTTCTCTTTGATATTCCTTTTTTTCATGGGTTGTTCACGTTTATAGCGTTTTATCGGCTTGTCGATAACGGGTAAATGAGGATTTTATTAGCTTAGTCGCTTAGCTTAAAAGTCTTTATCGTTAGTCGTCTTAATACAAGGCTTAAATTAGGTAATACGGAATATTATAGAGCCGTTAGCAGTTTTAATAACTACTTCAAAGTTATCGATACTTAAGATTTTATATGGATCTTTTTATTTGAATAGCTTCCGTTATACTAAGACTTCACATCATAACGATAAAGCAACTACGTCGATTATTATAGGGCCGTTCCTGATGTTAAGGGCATCGTTAACTTAGCGTTGTGCCGATTCTTTCTTCAGTTCCTTTAGTGCATTGCTGTAAGATACTACTTGTTTTGGGATATTTTCTAATAGCATATATTTACTCGTCTAGCGTGGTTATTCTTGAACGACTAGTAGCGTTGTTATTAAGCTGTTAAGGTCTACAGTGTCGTTTAAGCCCCTTACCGTCATTTAAAAGCGTGCCTTTTGGTCCGTAAGGCTTTCAATTTCTAACGTAAGGATATTTTACGTTCGGAGAAGTAGTATGTATACCCTTCACATATTTGGAATACTTTAGTAGGTCTTTACACGCACCTGTTTATACTGAATCCCTATTATTTAGGTTTTTTCTTTGTGAATTTCGCCGCCATAAATTGGTGCCGGTATCATAGATAATGATATCAGGTGGGCCTAAGTAGGTATTAATCTATAGAATTTTCAAATTTTCACCAGTATCATTTGCTCATAAAAAGTTTAGAAACTTGGCTTCGTGGAAAGAAGTTACAGAGTTAATAATATAGAAAAAAGGCCTGATATTTAAGTATAACACATCATCAAAAACCTTGATATTGAAATCCTTATCGTCTTTTAATAAAAATTTAAACTTTGGGGACTCTTAAGAAAGCGTTTGGCAATGGTTATAAATCTGTTCGATGGCTTTTAGAGTAGCGTATTTCATATCTTTATACATAATGGATTTCAGGACTTCGTATAATATGTAAACGGCTGTATAATCAAAGCGTCGATGTAATTGATGTATTTCAGGCTTCGTTAGGTTCAATACCGTTTCTTTTAAACCTTAAAATATAACTTTTGGTACTTCTATTTAAAGGTGAGTAGAAAACTTTAGCCTTTTTAACTAGATTATCGGCGTTAACATTAACTTCGACGTTGAGGGTTTTCATATCCATTCAATAAAACAGAAGAGGGGTAGGGTATTCAAGGATGTGAAACGTAATCCAGCTAATAATAATATAAACTAACGTTATACTTAGTAATAATAGTCGTTCGCATGGGCCTAAGCTAACTTTGTTCTTGTTAGTATTGTAACGATTAATATTAGTAATAGTAGTGATTTCCTTTCGCAATATTATATATTGTAAATAGCTTTCTATTCAATATCTTATTTCTTTTTTATCTGATATAATACCTTAAAAAGTGTGGTCTGTGTAACGATCGCGAAGATTGAAAGTGTATAAGGGGTTTGTGGCTTGGTTAGGGTAAAGGAAAGGGTTTCCACCACTTGAGTGGTAGAGAAAGGCGTGGTAGGCTAATTATTAAGCTACTTAAGAAGAAGTATTTTTATACCATTCAATTTACTTAGGGGTATCGTTGTGTTTGACAAAACTTTCACCTTTGAGGTTTTCGATATAGTCTAATTAATCTTGTCCGGAAAGAATAGGGAACTAAATTGGATATATTACCTGTTTGTCATTACGCTCGGTAAAATGGTGGCGTTTTAACCAATAACCAGATTTGTTACAAATCTCATATCTCTTATAACTATTAATACGATAGTTTTTATAGTTAATAGGTCCGTTCGAATGTTGCCTTTATTAGCGCCAACGTGGCTATAACCTCTAGTTCGAAGTTATCAGACCAGATTTTGAATGTTAAGGGAGTTTATATCTTTGCTGACAATTAAAGTAATTAACTATCGCGTGGTTTTCTATATTCATAATATTGTAATTATCAGTTTAGGGGTATATACCAAGCGAGTTTGGTGTATATGTTATTAAGGTTGTAAACGAGTAACGAAACTGGTTAAAAACATTTACAGGTGGTATATGAGCGTTATAAGGCGTATTTAAACTCTTTTAAGCCCTTAAAGTTTATCTGTACCTGCTTACAAAGTGTAGCTTCGTTAGTGTAGGCCTTTCTTATTATCTGCTGGCACAATATCAGTTTGTCCAGCATTTAATTTAGTATATATATTAACGTTTCGTCCTTTTTCTCTTGATATTATCTTAGTTCACCTCGTAGTAGCCTAATCCGTATGATATTACATAAGGTGGACATCGTATTCGAAGTAGCTTTTTATACTATCGTAAATTTCGCGGAAGGTAGTTAGTCGAGTTAGGAAGGTTAGGTAGTAATCACTGGCGTACCCTATAAGGATTCTAGGAAATAGTGAGTAAAAATCAGAAAAAGAAACCTTTATTTATTTTTAAATGCTTGAAAAGGGTATTATCTGCGTGATAAAGATTTTATAAGGTTTTCCTTCACATTTCTTTACTCTATTTATAATTTTAACAAAGTCTAGAAAAAAAAATTAATGTTAATTATCTTGACAGGTTTTTAGGAACGGTTGGGATAGCTGTCTCAATTCTTATTGTTATTGGATTATAGTTTAAGCCTTAAATCTCCTAAGCTACGGTGTTAAGGGTAATTGCTAGTCGTCTAACCCAATAGATAAAGTCTTATAATGAGACCTGTGGTGGGTTTTCGTATATAGGTATTCCTATTGTAAAAATGTATTTAAAGGGATTATAAATCTTTATTCAAAGGTTAAGGAGTAATAGGAACTTGGCCGTAAGATATATTCTGAAAGATTTAATATGTTTTTTGAATTGATTGATTGAGGGCGTTAATTTTCATACCTTTTGCCGCGTTAGCAGTTGTTGAAGCGCTTTACCATTTCTAAACTCGTACTCTACGCTATTACGTGAAGGTAATGAATTGCCGAGGAAATTAACATGTTTTTTATCGTTAATATAAAGATTTTTAATTTCATTAGAAGCAAAAGAGAGGTTTCCTAAATCGTGTATAGGGGCGTTAAAGTTTTTTAACGCCTTTGACTTGTTTACGAGAGTCCCAAAGATTAGGATTTTAAAGGTGGTTTTCACATTAAGCTAATTGCAAAATGGTTTCCGTTAGTCTTAATAGGGTCTTTTTTGGAATGTAAATGCTACAGCGGGTAACTTCCTGTTTCAGCCTAGTCTCAACCGTAAATTGGATTATCTTTTACATATTAAAAGTTCAGTAGTTTAAAAAAAATCACGGAAATCTTGACAGGTGCGGGTGTTACGACCGTAGTCGTTACCGAAATCCGCGTCTAAGCTATACTAACCAACGTAATTGAACAGGTAAGCCTGATTCAAAGTCTCGTTAACATCTGTAATCTAGAGTCATTTGTCGTAGTGGTTGGCGAAAACAATTCCGAAGGATTTAATTGCCTTTATGTATTTTTAAATCGGTGCCATCTTGAAGTTTTGGCTTGTGTAGAACTTAAGAGCGTGGAGTGGAGTAATTTTGGTGATTTGAAGCGTAGAGACTTGGTGTTTTGGCATCAAGTCGCGTGAAAACTTGCTGACTTGGCGTTAGGTCGCGCGATATGGTTTTCTTTAGCGCTACTTGGCGATTATTTCGCTTACAATAGCGATCTTAATGAGTAAATTAGCGTAGAGAAAAAAAAGTAAAGTAGTGGTAAAGGTTTAATGTAAAACTTAATGGAAAAAGTTATTTATCATAGTAGTTTGGTGTGAGATTCAGTCGTTTTTTATAATAGTAATACCTGTAATAGTACTGACTTAGCCTTTTTCCAATTTGTCGTTTGAGACTTTTAACGGTCGATCTCAATGCTTTTAAAAACGGATTTTAAGTAAAAATTTCTTGGTGATTTCGATAGCGATACCGTTGCTACCTCTCAACTACCATAAAAGCTGACGTAACTCACAAGTTTTTTTTTTACTTAATACCGTGAAAACCGACGTAGAAATAGAGGTCTTTTGCAAGAATGATTCCTGTACCTTGGTCTTTTATAAAGTGTAATCGAAAAATAGCTTTTTCTTTTACTTAGATTATCTTGTTATGATCCAAGAACCAACTGCAGGTTATAGAACAGGCCAGCGGCCAGCTGCGCCATTAGAAGCTTAACGTTCAACACATCAGGTGGGGAACATCTCTTATGTCAGCAACCCAGGGTTAGGGTTAACGCGCGGACGCATAGGATATGTTGAATATGTTGCTATCCAAGCTATCCAGTACTGAAGATGGTATGAAGGTACGGATGTATAAGGACACGGTCATCACCACACAGATAGTATTTCCTTCATAGTTCTTCAGTTGTCAATCTAAGTATTCAGTCTCAGTATATTCTGAATAGCCTTACGGCTTTTTATCATTGCACAGTTGCGATATTGTTAACTCAGTATCTCTGCTCCCTTCTTAATAATATAAACCCTCTGACACCTTCTATATACTCACAGGTATTTAGTGTGATCATTAAATATCTATACTTAGCCTAATAAGTACTAATTGGTATTTATAGTGCTTTAGACGTTACAACGTTGTCGATTCGATTGGTTGAACTTATAGTAGTATTGCGTTATCAAGTGGTAGTTGTATTGTTCTAGGTTTAGCAAACAACTAGCTGGTATGCACAATAATTTGTACAGTTAATCGCTCGGCTCATTCTATAGTGTAAAGTAGGCGCATACTGTAATTGACTTACAGTCAATACAGTAGGCACACACAAAATAATACACTCAACTTGCAGTTAGTATAGTCAACTTTATTGTAAGTAAAGTTGACCTACTGCACTGCAATTACTACTATTCCAACAAGTTCGTATATGATGCTCGGTATTGAAAAATTAGCCGTTTTAACAAGTCTTGACAATTGATAAAAAGTCGAATGAATTATATTTACTGGTGGGGCGAGAATGTTTATTGTTATTTTTAGCCGAGTTATAACAGGATTCGACAATATTGAGGACTACGGTATCCAAGAAGTTCAAAAGCCGCTCCTAAGTTTGGTAAACGTAATCTACCTATTTAATCAAAAGTCGTCATTTAAAAAATCTTTCGATACGGGGGTAGTTTATTTGAGGTTTAATTCGGATTTATAGAACACTTTTGACGTAGTATTTGGAATCGTTTTATTATCGTTTCTAATAACGTCGACGGATAGTAGCTGGTAATCACGGATTGAATAACTAGAAAGCGAATCGGTAATATATCGAACAAGTGAATTTATGTAAAACCGGTGGTGTTTTCTACATAGAGCGTCAAATTTAACGATGTAAAAATCAATAATACATATGTGTTGAAGTGATTATACAAGTAGATATTGTAAAGGCGTGTAGATTCAGGAATATCTAGAACATACATAGTGAATTTCCTGATATATAATCAAGAGAATCCTCATATAGATATCAGTCATCACGATCGAGACTCTGTACTATTCAATACTAGTACCTCGTACTAGTTCTCTTATACTAGTAAATACTAGTATACAGGTATTACCTCCATTTCTATCCTCCGTACTGGTCAATAATAGTACCTCGTTCTATAAGTGCTCGTACCCTGCACTAGTAAATACTGGTATACAGGTATATTTTCCATATATATCCTCTTATACCTTATTACACTATTCCTTCATCTTCTCACCATTGTTACTACTTGTGCTACAATAGATATACTCATTTACATAGTATTCCTTGTATTTTATGTTAAAACGTACTCAATACGAACTATTCCTATTGCTAAGTGTGAAAGGACTAGGCCGGAGCTGTCGATCAAAGTGGTTGGATACTGTCTATAATCCTCGATGAAGAACAGAGGAGAAACACCTCATAAAGAGCAGCTACGAAGTTGTAGAACGGAGGTGCTCCGGGTCAAGTGACAGGTAAAGGTATGCTCCCCTACGGCTTCCAAACTGTTTTAAAGCACTGTAAGAGTATGGATGGCAATTACCAGGGTTGGATCCGAAGTAGTTATTAGCTTAGATATTAGCCTGTGGTATTATCTCCTGGATTACCCCTCCTACCCTTTGCGCACCGGCTCTCGTTACTAAGGAAAGTTTTTTTTTTTGTTATTAGCCGGTTATCGAAGTAAATCATTAGCTTTTGACTGCCGTCGGCAAATCGATTAAATATAAAAATATGCCTGCTTTAAAGTCATTTGGTCTTTACTAATCAATACGTAATTCTCTAACCTTCATGCGATTGATATGTACCAGAATGGGAACCTTAAATGAATGTATTTTAAATATATTGGTAAGATATCGTACGATCCTAGAAAGTTTTATTAGGAAACCGAGGGTAAGTCAAACTTTTATAATATCTGGGGAAAAGCTAATAAGCGGTCCAATACGGGTATTCGTTACCATCTATATTTTGTTAACGAGATAAGCCATAGTTTTAGTAATATATATAATTTATTAAATTTAAATTTTGATATAAAAAAAGTTGTTTTGTCTTTTTTCGAAGTTTGTCTAAACTTTGATATTTAAACCTCAAGTAAGTAATTCGTTCGAGAGTTGTTTTCACAATGTTAACAAACGGTTAAATAATGTATACACTTAAGTTGTCGTTTTTCAAAAGGTAATAAAATTTAGTCGGATAACGTAAATAAATGTCGACATGTGTGGTAAAATAGGTTCAATACCGGCTAACACTATTCGTTCTAGTGACCTCTAAGCCTTATATCTTTTAAATAAGAAGTATAACCTTTTGGTAAAAAAATCATATTAAAAGTAAATGTAGGTATAACGGCTAACGAGTGGGTAAGGAACGTATTCAAAGGCGATTAAACATTTGGTTGAGGATTCGGAGCGTATGAATAGTAAATTAGATCTTATTGAAATTAAGTGGGGAAAATTGATTGAAATACGTAAAAGATTGTTATGAGAAGGTCTAGAGGACGACGAATACAAAAATATATTGAATAGTTTCGTTTGTATCATGAATATCAATCACGTTTTGTTTGGTACTTCTAAAATAACAGCTTTTACATCATTTATTAACGTAAATAATAATATTTTAGACTCGTTTACGGAATAGGCGGAAAGGTTTGTCATTATATTCGGCCGACTTATAACGTAATTCGAGTACATCAAAGGCCGAAGTATTGAAAAAGTTCGAAAACGGCTTTTAAATTAATCATATGTAACCAAACTATTTAATTAATACCTGTCATTTCAGAGGGTCGTTAAGCTACGGGCGGCTAACCTAAGATTAATCCCTAGTTTGTAAAATATTTTCGACGTGATACTCCAGTTTCGTTTTGCCGTCGATACTTATAATATTGATGGTTAGTAGTTGAATGTCATGGGTTTTCTGGTTCGGAATCGGGTCCGAAATAACTCGGATAGCTTGGTTTATATTAAAGAAGGAATATTCCACTTCTAGAACGTTAAATTCGATTATGTAAAAATGAATAGTACATATAATACTATTTTTTATAAAGGTAACTTAGCTCTTTCAAAAACATATCTGGTTTGTAATATTTCAAAAGAAATTAAACTTTATTATCAACCGAAAATCGTTTTAAGAGAAATCGTTTCCTTTCAATTGTTTTTCCATATATTGTTAAGAAATCTTCATTTAGATTTACATAAATTTTGTAAACTTATCAATACGTTGAACCCAATCTTCGAATTCTTACTTGGCTTTGTAATCAGGATGAGTAAGTGTTATAGGGGTTGTATAAAGTTGACGTTATAATCTTGAACGATAAAAAAGAGGTTAATAGCGATAATAATTACATTTTCATTCTTTATCGCTCATTGATTTGCAGATAATTAACGGCTGTAATCAAAGAAAATATAAAGAACAAAGGAATTGAAGTATGTTAGGACTTCTAAATTAATGCGTTTGGTGGATCTATCGGTTTTAGGGTGAAATAAGTTACTTAATTATTAATTCATTCTCTTTAAGTTGTAAAAGCGTTTTGAGAACCCGCCAGTGTAATTAAAACCTCGATCATTAACAATTATTCAAGGAAATCCGTAGAACCACTGATAGCAGTTTAAGACCCGTTTTACGTAAGAATTAGCATTTATAATAGTTATAGTTTCGAGGGAAATAGTTTTGTTTAAACGATTCGTAATAATTATAAGGTAACGTGGGTTGATGATACTTTTTTTAAGAGGTTAACTATGAATTAGATAGAAAATTAGCTTCAAAACCGTTTAACAACTAGTAGGGGTTTAAAAGCCCCTTTTGAAAGATATTTACAATAAATCGTATATTTATAAATATTGAAATTTCGGTAAACACGCCTAATCGTAGGTTATATTCCAGGCTAAAATATATTGTAAAAAGAATAACAATAATAGCCTTGCGGCCTTAGTAGTCAATAGAAACAAATCGTAGATAAGTTGTTTTAACGTGGCAGTATGCGACTTATAAAGTGTACCTAAATATAATTACGAAATCGTAGAATGAAGTTGTTTTTTACTACATATTGCGAAATTGAAACCTTAAATACTTGGTCATTATTAATACGAATATTAGTAGGAAACCTTCAGTCGCCTATACGTATTACACGAATCAATCGGAAGTAAGTGGTGTTACGGGTAATAACGGCGTTCTAGTTATTTTGGAGGTTGATATTTGTAAAAAACTCGTAATTTTGGGGGAAAAATCGTTAACAAAGGTTAAACGGGAGATATAAGCGCGTGTAAGCTATTGAGAAATAGTTTGTTCTAGATGTAAAAGGGAAAGTTCTTGGCTTAAAAGACGTGGGTCGGAGAAAAATTTAAAATATTCTGTTTTATTCAAAATAATATATTAGATCGAATATAGTCGTCACCTTTATTATAAACTAATTCAAAACGAAATTGAAAAAGGAGTTAGAATTAAAGGATTTGACATTTAGAAATTTGTTGTTAAGTTTGAAAGTACTTTAAGTTTTTGTAATTCTTAAAAATAATACACAGGTAAGCTGTACCCGAAAACCCGCGTTATATGTTTTCAAATAGCCTATAATTTCAAGTAATTCTTTGTTATGAATTTCGTAGTCATATTCGGCAAGCGATAAACAGCGAAAAAAGTATATAATTAGGCGTAGGTTACCGTGATTATCGCGTTAAAGCAGATAGTTACCGATAGCCTAACTTGAGTAATTAGCTTTTAAAAAGGTATCGTAGTCGGAATTTTACTCAACGAAAACAGATTCAAAAAGAAAGTTAAATTTAAGTCGTTCGAAAACGACTTCCCCTTCGACTCCATAATGGGAAAGGGTACCTTTCAGGGCCAATTAAATTAAGCGGTTAATAATCGTAAAATAATGGCGAATAAATTGTCGGTGAAAGTTAATAAACAAAAAAAAAGTATACTGAATATAAATGTAAAAGCCATTTATTTTCGTATAATACGTAGCTTTTCCGGGTTTATACATACGTCGACCGTAACCTCAATAACTAATTCTAGTTACTTGGTTGTTTAAACGCCGAATTCGTATTTAGATATATCGAAATTAAGGTTTGTAACGTTTAAAACACTTAGAATTTATTTAACTTTACCGTTATGATTGTTAAAAGTGTTACATAAATTTATTGAAACGTCATCGAAATGAATGAAATGAAAATATCGAAAAATTTGTAACGAGTTGTTAATATACTATTGAAAGGTAACTAGTATAACAGAAAGACAGAAAAGGGTAATTATTTATTTAAAAACTTCAAAACGTATGCTGAACATAGTTTTTCAATTATTTCCCTGCTTCATACGGAGCTTGTTCAAAAAGACTTTAATATCTAATTTAATGTATTTTTTAAGTTTAGAAATATTTGTAAAAGTTTCCTTTATACATAGAAAAATGTAACAGTTTTACTTTGTAATAATATTAAATTAACGGTAATCGATATAAAATCGTAAGTTACTCCCAGGTTTTTTAACAAAAAGCACAGGAGCACCCAATAAGGAGCTGCTTGCGCGAATATAACCTTAGTTGAATAATTCGGTTAATGTCTCAATATAAAAAGCTTTTCCCGTGATATAACATATAAGAAGCCCTACTTGACTTTTAAAAACTGGTTTAAACTATCGTTTTAAAAAACGATTTTATATTTAGCTTCGAAGTGATAGGGGAGTAACTTATCAATCAGTGCCTTATTAAATAAGCCGGCGATTTTTTTTGAGTTGTTGGGAGCTTTTGGTTAACAAAGATAAGTAACTTGAAGGCTAGAATTTAATTAATGTTTTTTTCCCCAAAAATACAGTGATAAGGCGTATAATAGCGCTTTGATTCCTTCGATCCTTTCGGAAGATAGTATAAAAATAGCGACGCCGACTTCTTTGAATGATTTTTATACTAGAGTAAACCCGTATTCCCAAACGTAATAGCTACCCACACGTTTTAAAAGAAGTATATATTTTGGAACTGCTGATTTTATCCATTTGTATTCTATTAAGGATTCGCTTTAAATAACGCTGAATTGTGGTTGTGAAATTATATAGGTTTATATTCAATATCCATATACGTCGAGATTCATGTTAAAGAAAGTTTTTAAAAATATACCGTAAGGCGAAACTAGGTACGTAGCTCGTGCGTTCACCAAGTTGTTTAAGTGGAATAATGATATGCGGTAATTTGCATCAATTAAAAACCTACCTATTTCTAACGTTATAACATGTATAACCTATAGTAAGCAAAATGTAAAGGATTCGAATAAATTTGTAGAACAAATATATCATAAATAGCATATTATTTCAATGTCTGGGCGAAGTTATTAGGTTGAATTAAAGTCCCTCCAACTTTTATACACAAATATGTATAAACGTTACGTTTTTGTTTTCTAAATACTAATGAAATATTTAGTAGTGGTAGGGTAAAACCCTATATTAGCTATACTCCCGAAACCGATAAGGCGTTACGTGAAATACAGTAAATAAATACAGATACTGTTGGTAGAGCTTTAGACGTTGCAACGTTGTCGATTGGATTGGTCAAAGTAAAAGTAGTATTGCGCGGTCAGATGGTAGATATATTGTTTTAGGTTTGGCAGACCACCAGCCGTTCTGCACAGTAATTTGTAGGGCTAATTGTTTGGCTCGTGCTCCAATGTAAAGTGGGCCCTACTATACTTGACTTACACTCAATACAGTAAGCCTACACAAAACAATACACTTAATTTAGAGTTCAGAATAGGCAACTTTTCGATAAGTTAAGTTGATCTACTGCACTATATGTAGTACTATTCTAACACTAGCGGCCTTTTAATTTGTACGCGCTTGACAATATAGTTAACTAATCTTTTTTAGTTACCGTCGAATTATTTTCTCGTTAACTAACTAGACCCCTATCAATTCCAGTTAACTTCTACATCAAATTGCACACAATTAAACTTAATTTAACCACATTTAACCTTAATTACTTCATAGCTCCGAGGTCTGAGTTTATCAACTTCCACAAAAAGTTCGTCCGCTACAAGCGTTTGTAAACCTTCACTTTAGCTGTGCTAATCCAACAAATCCATATAATTAACTCCCTGGCAGTCTTTTAATTTGCCAGAACATCCCTGGTTGCTGCCACGTGACTTAGGCTTGCCGGGCGACCTATTAACGTAACCTTTAATGCGTATAGTTAGCCTATTATTGTCTACAAACCTTTTCAGCGCGTTATTCGGCGCTACTTTCGTTATGGCATAAGTAGGGTTATCTTTTCCATCAATTTATTGGAATTCTTCAATCTTCCTCCCTTTGTAGGCTTTACGGAGTACTATTACGTCGATTATCAGCCGTTTTTGGCTTGTAGTTTCGAACTTTGAAAGGCATTCGAAAAGGCTCCTCAAATCGGTACAAATTACCACCGAAATAGGAGGAATTGTCAGCTACCTGGTAATAAAGTTAAAGGTTTCTTGTAATACTATACCTATATTGAAACCTGTTTTTATGTTGTAAACCCCTAAAGTTAATACGCTTTGTGAAATTCTCCTGTATTTAACGAAGATCCAGTAAATTAGGTTACCAATAATTTCAAAATAGTTCTTCAGCCTATCTTCGTTAACGAAGTTTATTAGGAAGCCGATTTGTAAAGATAGGTCGGTGTTATTTACGAAAGACCTTTCTGTAAAGATTATTAACTTAACTTTCGACAAGTTGATTGGGACTATATTAATTTCGCGGTGTAGATTTCGCATTTTCTACTCAAGCCTTTCATTTAACTGGTTAACGTCTTTATCCGCTAGCTTCTATACTTACACCACGATAAATCGATTGTAGGATGCCTCCAGTTATTATAAGGTAGTAATATAACTGTTATAGATACGTTATTTAAGGTACTGTTGTACCTTAGCTATATTAGTCTTATCGATTAAAGCAAAATTAGTTACCTGACCTTTTTAGCGAAAGCTAAGGCTAATATAAACACTATATATACGGATTAACAATTTATTGAAGTTAGGTTTATTATCCTGCGTTAACGTTATTACCGGCTTGTAATTTTATAACTTAAAGTCCTTAATCGCCTATTGATACAATATTATAAATCTAGCCGTTCTGACGAAAAGTGTATCGTTAGTTTATATACCTACTAAACCGAAATCTTTTTCTTACGTTACTAGTTAACACGGGATATATATCAAAGACTTTATAACTAGCTGTAATTAAAAGTTCGACTGGTAAGTAAGTAACTAATACACTGCTACTTTAGCCAATCCATATAGTGGTTTAATAGATAGTATTATCGTCCCTGAAAGGTAGATGATACGTAGTTATTGTGACAACTTTAGCAGTACAATCCGCTGTAAATTCGTTGCTGACTACGTGTAAACTTATGTTATATTATAGCTATTAAACGTAAATCTGGCTTCAATTTTTAATCAGCAACCTTGCTTTTCAAACGACTATTAAATATTAGTTAATCTTTTAAATCTTTGGCGATTACGTAAGGATCTAGCATTTCTCTTTATAGGCGTATCCCTAAGCAATTATGCCCGACTTTTTGTACGACTGTCCTATGGTTTTACTATTAATTTCGTAGATCATCTCCGACTTGAAAATCGTAATATTCGGGTTTTCAAGGTTAAAATTAGCCTTCAATACAAATTATACAACTCTTCGAGTTAATAGGCTATTAATCTTAACTCTTTTGCTTTACTTTAAAGGTTTGCCGGAGATCTTGATAATTCATTATATTTGAAGTTTTAGTGCCAAGTTTTCGTTATTCCTCTCTTTCCTGATTACTGAAGTAGTATTATAAATACGATCCGGTGTGTATTCCTTCTCTTTAATGTTCCTCTTTTTAGGGGGTCGTTAGTTTCAGCGACGTTTTATCGGCTTATTGATAACGGTTTTATCGGCTTATTAATAAGAGATAAAGACGGTTTATATTAGCTCGGTCGCTTATCTTAAGGGTTTTTATCGTTAGTAGCCTCAATGTAAGGCTTAACCTAGGTGGTTCAAAAAGGTGTAGGACCATAAGTAGTTTTAACAATTACTTTATAGTTTATGATACTTAAGATTTTGTACGAGCCTTTTTATTTGCCAGGCTTCCGCTATGCGAAGACTTCACTTTTTAATGGTCAAACAAGTATATCGATTATTGTAGGGTTGTTCTTGCTATTAAGGGTATTATTAACCTGGCGACGTTCCTATTACTTTTGTAGTTACCCTAAAGCTTTACTGTAAGCTATAATACGTTTTTGGGTATTTGTTAATGGCAGAGATTTACTCGTTAGGCGTGGGTACGCTCTAAAGACTAATAACGTTGATATTAGGCTGTTAAGACCCATAATATCGTTTAAGCCCTTTACTGCTATTTAAAGACGCGCCTCCAGATCTACAAAGCTTTTAATTTCTAGCGTAAGGATGTTATACGTTCGGTGAAGTAAAGCGTATGCCCTTTTTATATTTCAAATACTCTAGTAGGTCTTTACAGGAATCTATTTGCACTAAATATCCAATATTTTGACATCTTCCTAAAATTTCGTCGCTGTAAAGTTGGTGCAGGTATTGTGAACCACGACGTGAAGTGGGCCTAAATAGGTGTTAATCTATAACATATTAAGTATTTCCCACGTATCTTTTGCCGAAAGAGATTTTAAAAACTTGGTTTTATGAATAAATGTTTCAAAAGTAATTACGTGAAAAACAAGCATGTTATTAAAGTAAAATACATTGATAAAGACCTCGTAGTTAAAGTTTTTACCGTTTTTTAGTATAAACTTAAATAATCGAGGGATCTAGGTATAAGTTTGGTAATAGTGATAAAGCTTTTTAATAGCTTTCAGAGTAAAGTATTTCACATCTTTATGCCTTACAAACTTTAAGATGTTGAATAGCCTATTGAATGTTAGGAGGTTAAAGCGCTGGTGTAATTAACCTATATCGAGCTCTGTCAAGTTAATACCACTGTTTTAGTCCTTTAAAGATAAAAAATGTAGGTCCCCTCACTAAAAGGCGAGGGAAAACCTTTAGCCGTTTTTAACCAGTTCGTCTACTTCAACGTTGACGTCGATACCAAAGGCTTTTATATCCTTTAGGTAAGGAAGAAAATGGGTAGGGGACTTGAGGATATGGAACATAATTACTCCCATAACAGTTTAAATTACCGTTATCTTTAATGAAGATAGTTGTTCGCCTGGTTTAAAGCCAACTATAGCCTTATTAAAATCGTGACGATTAATATAAATAACTGTAATACTTTCCCTCTGCAGTGCGATATATTTCGAATACCCCTCTATTAAGTATTTTGTCTCCCCTATATCTAGTATAATACCTTACAACATGTGATTCGCGTAAAGATTACGAAGGTGAAAGGTTTGTAAAGGTATAGGAACTTAATTGGGGAAAAAGTATAGGTTTTTATCACCTGAGTGGTATGAAAAGGCGTAGTCCGCTAATTATTAGGCTGCGCCAGGAACAGTATCTTTATATAATTTGATTTAATTGAAGGAATTCTCGTTCTTAATTAGCTTGTCACCTTCAAAGTTTGTAATTTAATTTAGGTAATCTCATTTAAAAGTGGTAGGGTACTGGATATAGTATATTATCCTTTAATTATTTTTGTCAGCGGGGAGGTATCGAGTTTACTAATAGCCTAACTTACTATAAATTTAATATTTCTTACCATCATTACGACGATAGTTCTTTCTGTTCCCTGGTCTGTTAAAATCTTGGCCTCATTGGTGCTAATGTAGTTACTACATATAATTTATAGTCGATAGGCCAGACTTTAATCGTTGAGAGTGTCCGTAGACTTACTTGAAATCGACGTAATTAATTACCGTAAGATCTTTTTTATTCATGTAAGGGAAGTTGTTAACTTCAGGTTACATACTAAGCGAGTTTGGTGTACGCATTATTACAATGGTAAGCGAGGAACGCAACTAGTTAAAAAAGCCTTCGTAAGTAGCATCTATGCATTATAGGATGTATTTAAAATCGTTAACGCCTATAAGTGCTGCCCGTACCTATTTGCGAAGTGTATCTTCGCTAACATAAGCTTTCTCCATTACTTGTTAACATAACATTAGCTTGTCAAGTATCTAGTTTAGCATTTCTATTAGTGTTTCCTTCTTTTTCCTTTTCGCTATTATTATAGTTCACCGTGTAATAGCCTAATCTATATGGTTTTAGACGAGTTAAACGTCGTATTCGAAGTAAATGTTCATACTGTTATAAACTTCGCGAAACGTAGTGGTTCAAGTTAGGAAGGTTAGTTAATAGTCCCTAACGTGCCTCATAAGTATTTCGGAAAATAGTGAGTAAAAACCAGAAAGGGGAACCTCCATCCATTTGCAAATGTTTCAAAAAGGTATTATCTTCGTGTCGAGAAGTTTATAGGGCTTTCTGTTATCTTTTTCGACATCGTTTCAAATCTTTGCGAAGTCAGTAAGGAGCTTATAGTTAATGTTGACTATCATAACAAGTTTTGGGGGCAACTAGAGATAATTATCCTAGTTTTACTTAGTATGTTTTTTGAAAATTCAAGGTTTAAGGCTTTTAAGGCACGGTGTTAAGGGTAATTGTCAGTCGCTTGGCCCGAGGGATAAAGTCTTATGGTAGAACTTGTGGTAAGATTTCCCATATTAGTAAACCTTCTGTTGGAAGGCTCGTGGGAAACTTAACGATTTTAATTCAAGTACTAAGAGGGAAGAAATATTTGAGGGTTTAAAGAGGTTGAATGATCTTACTTGATTAATTAGTATAGGGCGCTGACGTCGATTTCTTAAGCCGCATTGGAGGCCGTTGCTTTACGTGCTCTACCGACGTTAAAAATACACTCCATGTTATTACATGAAGGTATTGAGCTACCAAGAAGGTTAACAGGTTTCTTATCATCAATTCGTAAAGAGGCTTAACTTAGCTAAGGGTAAAGGGGAGGTCCCCTGGATCGCGTATAAGGGCGTTAATGTTCTTCAACACCGTTTCATTTAGGCCATAGGTCTTAAAGGCATTCTTCAAGTTGGAACATTTTAAAAAGATTTTCTGCCAACTTAGTAAAGCCCGTTTCTGATACGTAAACCCCTCGGCGTTTAAGTTTAGCTTCTAGTTTTAGCTTAATACCTTTTTAAACATTTCTTCATATATTAATAGTCCAGTCGTTAAAGACATAGCGGAAGTTTAGAAAGGCAAAGTCGCCGCGGTCAAGTTATTCGCCGCCATCTTGCTCAACAATTTAGTAGCCAACGAAATTAGCTAAGTGCCTTTCTGTTAAGTACTCGTCGATATTTTATCTTTATATCTCTTTATTGTATTATTTTTAAAAATGGAATCCTATAGCGTCAATCCCTTTTTGAATTTCTTGAATAGGTGTCATCTTAAGGTTCAAGTCGTTATAGGTCTTGGTGGATGAGGGACTTGGTAATATGGGGTGAAGGGATTTAGTCTTTTGGCGTAAAGTTGCGTAAAGCCTTTGCGATTTAGCGTGGATTCGTGTAATATGGCTTCCTCGACGCAACTTAACGATTCCCAGTGTTTTCGCTTAAAACAGTGAGTTTGGGAATTGAATTTGGTTAGGGAAAGTAAAAAAAAGTAAAATAGGGGTAAAGGTTTTGTTATAAAGGGTAAAGTCGAAAGTTGTTTATTAATTGGCTAGAAGACTTAATTGTTTTGGCAGTAGTAGTATCCGTAGTAGTACTAACTTAGCCTTTTGACAACTTCCTAAACTTTAAGGCTTTTAACAGTTAATTTTAACGTTTTTGAAAAAGATCTGTTAAGATTTCTTAGTGTTTTTAATAACGATACCGTTGTTACCTTTGGTTTGCTGTGGAGACTGGCGCAGCCTAAAAGTCTTTTTTACGTATTTCCGTAAAGACTAACAAAATAGTAAAGGCCCTTTGCAAAAACCTTTCCTTTACTCTACCCACCGTTTTTAAAATAAAGTGTAACCGTAAAGTAGTTTCTTTTTTTACTTAGCCAATCCGTGATTAACCTCATAAGAACTCATCAGTGTTGTTAGAGCTTTAGATGTTACAATGTTATCGATTCGATTAGTCAAATTAGCAGTAGTATTACATGGTCAGATGGTGGATATGTTATTCTAGGTTTAGCAAACCGCTAGCAGGTCTGAACAGTAATTTGTGGGGCCAATTGCTTGGCCCATTCCCGAGTTTGAAGTGTGGCTTACTATGTTCGATATACACCTAATACAGTAATCCCACACAAAACAATATATTTAACTTGCATTTCAGAATAGTCAACTTTACTGTAAGTAAAGTTGACGTACTGCAATGCATATATTACTTTTCCAAGAGATATGATAATTATTAGCGTTACACTATAAATATAAATTAAGGTCCTTGCAACTTGAAAGTTTTTAATAATTAACCAAGGTACCGCATTATTTAGAAGATGTTTAAAAGTCGTTTACTTTAATTAAAATAATATCCCCCTCAATATTGAGGGCAGACACTTTGTCGTTACTATTCCCGTTACATATAATACTCTTGATACCAAAGATATTAGTGTAACCGGCGCTACCATACCTAGTATAAAGGTTATAAAATCGTCCATTAACAAATTGAATACGAACGACTTATTAGTTATCATTTGCAGGTATACTAAAAGGGAGTAACGTATTATTTCACTTATTTCTAATAAAAACTTTTAAAATAATAAAATTAGCGACGAACCTTTCAGCTATACTGCCAGCCTTTCCGAGTAAGGCGTTTTAAATGTTGAAAACATAAAATTATTTGCGGGCCCTTCATTTTGTACTTGTAAATCAAGTGATTAAGTCTTTAACCACGTCAAAGTCGTAACAATAAGCGTAAGTATTACTATAAAGACATTAAGGCCGGTAATACCACCGTCGTTATCACAGGCATGATAACCTTTTAGAACGGTTTTCGTGAGGCGCTTTAATTATTCAAAAATTATATAAAATTAATCTTTTTAAGCATCGATAAGCTTTCGGTCTCTATGTAATTTAAGTAATATCGTAGAGTTCTATACCATAAATTGTTGGTTGATGTGAAAACTCTTAAACGGCTAGTTAAAAGGTTTATCTTTCTGTCGTTAAAGATTATCTAATAGGGTATCGATATCGTGATCTAACTTAAAAGAATACGAGTCTTCATCATCGGGTAAGTTAACGCGATTCTTGGTATGAAACGAAGTAATCGTTACGTTATTCGTAGGTAACGTGGTAAAACCTCCTTAAAACGAGATTCGTTTTGAAGTCATCAATGAACCGGTAACTTTAAGTTATAGAATCATATTCTTAAATATATTTAGTACGTTACTATTCGTCATTTTAAGTACATAGAATCCTCGTAAAAAACTTAGTTTTGTTCGACGAATTTTACAAGTGAAGTATCGGTAAAATGTTTATGTTAGTTAATAAAATATTTGTGTTACGCCGCCAAAAATTATTCAAAACTACTCCTTGACTGGTAAGTCGAGGAACTACTTCAAAACCTAGGGGTTTTAATCGAAAAGTCGGAAAAGAAAACCATAACTACAGGTTATACCCACTTATAAATAGGTATAACACCGTCGAAAAAAGAATCGAAAATTATATATAAAAGGACTAAGTAAAAGTCATCGCTTAAAGTAGTCAGATACTGTTTATAATCCTGGATAAAAAAAGAGGAGAAACCCCTACTAAAGATCTGTAATGGAGCTGTAAATAGGGGGGGTCCCGGGTTACGTAATAGGTGTGAGCATGCTCTCGTGCGGCTTCCAAGCGGCTTTAGAGCACCGTAGGAGCATGGATAGCAACCTCCAGATCTAGATCTCTGGTAGTCATTAGCTCAGGCACCAGACTCTAACACTAAGAACAAACTATGCCTGTTATATTTTCAATATAACCGCTCAAAAGACACTATCTGCTTAGTGAAAATAAAAAAGAAGAGAAGTAGATATAATTAAATAAAGGGAAAAGTAAAAGGTAAAAAAAATACGTAGTGTAAAGTTGGTAGTTGTAAAAAGTAAGAAGAATTATGTAGTCCGTTTTCAACTGATGACCTCCATAATAATTTTATTAATACTTTAAAGTTTATGGCAAGAAATACTTTATAATTTCCCACCTACAATAACCCAAAGTCAACTAAAACATAAATGTTTGTAAATAATTAATCACCGATTTCCACTCAATTGAACTAATTCAAACCTCTGCATTGTCGACTTATACTTGGCTTTCGGCAATGGTTTCATTAAAAGGTTCGTCAGTTATATATATGTATGACACAATTGAATTTGTATTGCTCCATATTCCATCTTATCCTTAATAAAAAAGAATTCCAAAGTGAATATATTTCATATATTGATGATACTTAGGGTTTTCAAACAATTTAACAACCTTCTTGTGATTATATTACATAGCAATGGTAATGGTAATACGTAACTTTGTAAATGAATGACGTATTCTGAAGGCATTTTAAATGACCCTTATAATACCTACATATTATATATCGATATAAAGAAGACATATTCTTAATTCTCGTTTGGAACACGACCTAACTATACTATTAATGATCTAAATTATGCATCTATAAGTTTACATTCGAATAAATCCATCTCTCTTACAGTCCAAATCACACTATCTGTTAATTCAAATTCTATAAGAATTCTTATGATCGTTTAAACCAAACTTTGTCGCGTTTCAATAAAGTTATACTAAGAATATTTACTGTCTCATTTATAATCTACGGTTTTTATATTATTTAAAGCATGCAAAAACGTAAATTATCATTGTAATTTTCATACGTGAAGGATTATATCCGAAAGGTGAGAGTATTGATATAATGAATGTAATATCCGACCCGGTTCAATACATTGCATAACCAAAAACAATTATATGAAACTTATAGTTTTTAGTTCATAATATATAAGCCTGGTTTTCAAAAGATATACCACAAGCAAGTAATTTAACCGTAATATGGATATAGGCAGAGCGTTTATTTAATTCTTTTATCCCAAAATATAATGCTTTTTGGAGATAGGCGTTTGAAATTTAGAAGATCGTGTATTTTGGATCATTCATCAAAAGAAGCTCAGCCAAAAATCACTTTACCTGTCCCATGTTTTTATACTTGAAGTAATTTCTATAAAAATTTTGAAAGTTTTTATCAATTTCGAATTAGAATTCATTATCAGTATGTTGTTTACTCAAATGCCAATAGAATATTGATGGCGATAATTGAAGTATTTTTCGTTATTGAAACTCAATCTCTTGGACTCGAAAATATTAAGAATTGTTTTTAATACATTAACTATTATTTAAAGGTTTACTTCAGCCAGTATATAGAAGCGAGAAACAAAAACATTTAGTTCATTATAGAGATGAAACTAAAGTCATATTAATTATTATAATCTAAAAAATGTATTTAATGGTATTCGAGATATCCATCAATAGGAATTTTTCCATTCATCCGCTTAAAAAATGCTAAATTATTGTTAATTTAGTTATTATCCCATTTATAGGAGGCAGCGAAAATAACATGTATTCTATACGTGTAAAAATTTGCTATAGCGTCAAGTTTTAGTGTAATTAATACTATATCGTTACTTAAATCCTCATATAATGATTTGTAATGATCACACTAAATACACGTGAGTATGTAGAAGGTGTTCAGAGGGTTTATGTTAGCAGTAAGGTAGCATAGGTAACAAAAGGTGCAATATCAAGACTGTATTCGTGCGAGTGATGATCAGAAGCCGTGAGGCTATTCAGGGTAGACTGAATACTTAGATTGACAACTGAAGAGCTATGAAGGAAATACTATCTATCTTGGTAATGAAAGTGTCCTTATATATCCGCGCCTTCATACGTCTTTAGTGTAGGCTCGACTGGCTCGACGTCGAGTCCATCGAGTCTCACACCATGCTGACCCTAACCCTTGTGTACGGTGTGTCTGTTGTGGATCCCTGGTGCCTGCCGAGAGGCTGTGTCCAACCGATTTCCTTCGTTATCTACTGCGGGGCCGCCGCTGGTGCGCCCTGCAGATGTTGGGTCATAACATGATTTTCACCTTATATTTTTCGATTCAGTATTCAATATTAGTTTTACTTTTTGTTAGTTTTTATACTCACGGTATAGTGGTCACTATCCCTCTGGATAGTCTTAAATACCTTTCAAGATAGTTTACTTTATATTTCACTAGGAAAGACCATTTTCTAGTATTTGGTATTTAAGCCTTTCAAGGTTTTTTTAATAAATAATTGTTTCTTTCATTTACTATCTTAAAGTCCAAACTAAAATATGTTGTTATTAATACGAAAATTTTCTAGCAGATTATTCATTGTTTTCAATACTGTTAAACGAATATTTAATCTCAGCTTGGAGTATGAGATAGCTGTTATAGTGTTATAGGAAATACCTACGTAAATAATCTTAACATTTTATTCCTTTACAATTATAAACTAACGACGTCTCGTAATAGTTCTTTAGGAAACCGTTAGGCTGGATATGCTAACCATTTTTTGGTCGAAATCCCTAAACGGTTTGTTAAATTCATCTCAAAGATGTATTAAGGCTTGGAAATATCAGAAAACTGCCATAAAAAGAATTTCCCTCTTTTATTAGATCATTCTTTCAACATTTTACTCGTTTCATTAGAGTGATGTAAACGATAAAGGTAAAGCCAGAAGTGAAGTTAAACTGAACGTTAGGTTTGTTATTTCCATATCTTTCTACTTTGGAGTCAAACACCTTATAAAGAGTGGTTAATTGGATTTTGCTTTTGTTGTTAACCGTTAAGTTGGTTATGTTAAAAGTTTCTTAGAATTGGAAATACTATAAGTGATAAGATATTTTTCAAACGATGGTCCAAGTCCGCATCTTTTCTAAAATTAATTCAGTCAAACGTTGTGAGAGTCTATTCATCTTAGGAGTGTATAGTAAGGAAACCTTAAAAGTAAATATGTATTGTATAAACTGTTTCTAATGAAACAGTTAACGAATTTTTTACCTTGGTTTAGTATTAAAAATTTAATAATATGCCTAATATGTTTAATGGTTTCGTTTAACATACAACAAAAGGGATTTTGTTTTTTACTTAAGTATATCATGGTTTTAATACAGATTTTGAAGCTATATTTAATCTTGATAGTTCTTAGGCTACAAATTTGGAATCTTAGGCTAAAAATTCGTTTTAAAACGCTGTGAAGGGTACAAATTAACCTTTTTTAGAGCTTCTATGATAGAAGTATGGTCGCTATGTAAGGCTTTAAAAAGATTATAAAGAGTGTAAGAAAATAAAATGTTATTTTTCTTAATACCTTTAAAGCTAGTCGATAAGTGAAGTAATTTCTTCATCTATTTAAAGTTTATTTAAAGAGACTAAATATGTTACTGAAAAGCATAAAAGACTTTTGAAAAAAATATAGCGATAAATTGATACTGATATTGATTTGATATTTAGACTAATGAATCATCGCTAACTATTATAAAGAATAATACTCTAGTTGGCGAGTTAATCAAAGACAAATATTTGATTTGAATACCCAAGCGGTACAGCTTTAAGAGGTTTATTTGGTTTATAAAAATTGAAAATAGTAAAAATAATTATGAAAATTTGGGGTAATATAACACTTATTAGATTTAAATAATATTGATACAATTCTTTGTACTTTATATTTTATTATACTACCCTAGTTTTGTAATCTGAGATAATTGTTACTTTATATCTTGATTTAAGAGACAAATTTTTCTTTGTTAAAAATATAGTAAGATAAGCTTAAATTAGCTTTTATGGTATTTATTGTATCTGAAATGGATCCCATCAATTGAAAAATGATGTAGTGGTATGAAAGAAGCTGGAAAATCAACAAAATTTAATGTCAAGATTTGATGGTTTAACGTTGGAAGTGGAGCTTATAAAACGGTATTACTCGTTTCTATTACGGTTTTTAATTGATAGTTGCGGCGGATCCACCCTAAAATTGGAGATTTTAAATTTAAAAGTAGATATTTTGACGTTGAAAGTAGATACTAAAAAGCGAGAATGCCTGTGTAGAATACAGCTTTTATTGAGTCATTTTATTCAAAAAACCTATATTATACGGTAGTCTAGCCAATATCAATAAATGATAAGTTCAGCAACACTATAAAATTATAGTATTAAATATAGTGGAAACTAACTTTATTGTGAAGAACTGCAATTGCGTCCAACTTTTCCTCATTTTGGATAAAATACTTGCCAATACTAAAAAAATCCGTAGATTTAGTTAAAAAATTAAATAAGCCTATGATAAATAACCTTTAGATGATCCTGCAATATAGTTTTTCCTAAACCACTCAATTTTTCAGTTTCGGCTAATAGGGTATTTTTGGGTACTTGAAAAATTTCATTAGCTGTTTTTCCTCCATATAGACAATCCTCATATTGACCATCTATTTGCAGTTTAGAAAGTATTAAGGCAACGACTTTCCGCAATTTAATTCGTATACGAACTATTCAAACAGGCAATTAAAGCTTAATACAGGTTAGGAACTAAAAAAAATGCTTAATATCTCTAGCTTGAAGATGTTAATAAATAAGGATTTCTCTGGTATTTTGAAGAAATGGCACAAAAAAGCAGCGGAAAAGAAGTATGAAGGGCTAACAAAGCGATATTTCTTAATTTAGATTAATAATAAATCGTTTTAATACCTGAATACATACCAATCAACTCCAGAAATGCTTCACACGGTTTTATAATACCAACTATAACATCTAAAGGGTCCAAAGTAATAAAATAAATCATCATATTATAGGCCTGAATTCGTATACGTATAATTTTCAATAATTTTATTGGACCAAAACGTATAGGTATAAACAAGTAACTATCATCCATCTTCGTAAATTTTTTTTTTCAATATTCCTTTGACAATAACCTCACTGTTATTACTAATAGCATATTCTTTGATTGCTATTTTCCATGTATTAATATTAGAAAAGTTCAACTTTTCAAAGTCCTTCAATAATTAAAAATTAGGCTTTGTGTTGAAAATGAAAAAGTGACAGTCTGTATTCACCAATAGGGTCATTTAGTACTTGGTACAACAATCAGTACCTGGTAATTCTCTATATCAAAAATAACGAATACTCTGGAGATGAGGATATCCACCGAAGAACTAGTATTAACAATAGTGAAAAAACTGGAGAATAGTATACAAAGGTATAGGATGATAGAAATGGAGATAACACATGTATAATAAAATTTAATAGTATATGAGAATTAGTATTTATTAGTGCAAGAAACTAGTATTTACTAGTACGGAGGATCATTACGGGGATGTTGCCTGGAACTAGTACTTACTAATATAGAGGAACTGGTACTTATTAGTATCAATTAGTATTGACTAGTATAAAGTCTAGATCTTAATGATCGAGATCTCTATATGGATTCTTTTGATTATATCGGAGAGTTTAGTATGTAGATTTTAGTATTTCTGAATCTTAAAGCCTATATAATATCGTCTTATATATTAACTTCAACACGTTATCAGTAAGATTGTGCCTTAATATTCCACTGACTTGAATTCAATATTCTCCTTGAAGAACTAATGAAAATATCTACTTTTTCCGGATCTTCTAATAACTTTAAGGATGCTCTGGTCTCAACATCCCCAGAATTATGTGCATCAATTTTTACACATTCAGATTTGTTTTATGGTAGTACCAGTGATAATAGTTCTTTTTCATAGAGGACATCATTGCTTCTGGCTCTTTAGGTTCCTCTGGAAGTACAAGTTCTTTTATTTCTCCTATTGAATCTCCATCTATTGGCCTACTCCGCTCCAAAACAACTCCTGACCCTGTCACTTCAAGGGATTTAAACTCTGAAGTCCTCTTTAGGAAAGGGCGAAATACAGCTCATGATACCTAAAAAGCTGAATATGAGTAATAATTTTAATTCGTTTCGCTAATCTTACTAATGAAAAGTAAAACCTAAAGTTGTTAATACTTAAAGCCACGCGAATTAGAAAGAACTTAGGTTCACTTTATATCTAAAAAATATGCTTCTAACTGAAATTAAGGAACGACTTGAGTGAATTCCTTAAACACCTCGAATACTAAAGCTAAAACGAAAAACAAAATTGACAAAAGCAATACCAAAGAAGGAGACCATAAATCCTTTATTTAACGTTAAAGATATGAGATTGCTTTCAAAGCCTAAGTTAAAATCAATAAAATATTTTAAAAAGGTGGCCTTTTCAAACATAAACACATAAATAATAAAAATCAAAGGATATACCATCAGAAATAACTAGTTTATTGTTATAGAACGATTATTGAATTTCAAGATAAATATGATTTTAATGAAAACGGACTACATTCATTTGTTTACTCCTATTGATTATAGTCTGAGAATAATCTCAAAAAATATACGTATATGAATTCAGGCCTACAGAATGATTTTTTTCATTACTTTTAATTTTTAACAGTTATCCTTAACATTGAAGACTCATTTAAAGCCCATTAAAGGTCGATTAGTATATGACAAGGCACTTGATCAAACTATCATCAAGATTTTTTTTGACGAACTTCGTTTCATTCGCTCTTCATACTTCTCCGCCTCTACTTACTTCGTGACAGTTTTTGAAAATACTACAAAAATCCTTACCTATTAAGGTCGTTGAATAAATGATATCAAGTATTCCCTTTAGGTTTTAGCTTGTATAAAGCCTGAATTTCCAGTCTGAACAGTCTGGATACGAAGTAAATTAGAGAAACCTATTCCCTTAACACGTAGTAAACTACAATCAGACTTTCAAAAATGAAAATGATTTCCAGGGAGGAAAAACAAAAAAAATACATCTTTTAAGAAAAGCCAAAGTAATAATCTAATAACCGAAACCAGCGAATAAGTTAGTTCAGAAATTTTTTTATCGTCATATCACAAGAAGTTCATTCAATACATTCTTATTAAGTTTTACATTCAAATTTACAGCATCTCTTTAGTTCTAATAAATATATTAATTAAAAGGAAAAAGGAGTGGATGTTGTTACAATTAATAACCGTAAAGTTTGCCTCCCCCACAAATAACAGTATGATTTCATAATGCTACCACCTACCCTATTAGATATTTCATTTGACCAATACATTCTATAAGACCTTGTAAAAGAAAATTTCAGTTAATCACAAGACGTATATTACACAGGTATTTCCTCTTTTGAGTATTCACTTTCAATATGAAAAGATCTACTTTTAACGTTGAAGTATCTACTATTAACGCTAAAGTCTCTACCTGTAGATATTACTATATACCTCCACAGATAGTATATATAGGCCAAAGGGCAGTGTACTGTATTACAGGCTGCACTCTTGCAAAACGCAAAGTGCATTATGCATAGATCGGTCTGGAATACTATTCCAGGCCGACAGCAATGCGTGGATCGGTCTAGAAGGAGTATTCCAGAGTGATACGCTCTGGATAAAGGGCTTATAAGCCCTTACCTAGAGCGTACACCTCTGGATACTTCTTCTAGGATATTTTGACCTACGTTACTATAATACCAATTATTTTTTGATTACTTTTTTACTTGCTTTGTTTTACGTATACAAGTACTTAAACCCTATCTATACTGTTTAGTAGCTGACTCGGTTGACTACAAATAGCTTAAGAAGAAAAGATAGACATACGTTAAATATTTATAGCGAGATTCTATAGCGGTATGAATTACCTGTGATTTGATACTACGTTTTATAAAAACAATACGGGAGTATGGAATTTCGCGGGAGTACCAAAAAATCCAAAGCGTTACAAAACTATAAGATATTAAGTAACTTTAAAGAGATTAGCCCCATTCCATTAACTGCCAACTTGTATTGGCGTTTTAAATGATTAACTTGTGTCCTTTTTAAAGGGTGTCCTATTACGTATCAGGTTACGTAAGTTAAAACACTAAGAATCGGAACCCTTTACTAAAACCTACCGGATATCAGGCTACGTAAGCTAAAAACACTAAGTTTAGAACCCTTCGTTAAGATCCACCCGATTTTCGCCAAAGCAAACATCGGTTACATATAAAAAAAAACCCGATCGCCTTAATAATATCGGTTATATACCAAACAATTAACCTATCCCTCCACCAATTTCTACTAAGGCACGTTAATAAGGACCAATCATTGAATACCGGATTACATAACTATATTCCCTTTAATTTGCCTATTTTTCCGCGTTTTCTTTATGAATTCTCAGTTTAATACCTAGAAGGTTTTGAGTTTTACTAGCTATTTGGCTAGTAAAGCATTATTTACGCTAATAAAACTAATTTGAAACGCTTAACTAGCCTGTAAATACGCCTTACTTACATATTATTTAAAATTTATTTACGTTAATAAATTTTAATAAACTTTATTTCGACCGCTTAATTATTTTATTTCATTTTGTATTTACCAAGTTACCCTGAACTTTAAAACACCCTAAACTACATACGAATTGCCCTTTATTTATATACAATAACCCTATCAGTAATAGATTTGGCAAAAGCCAACGACTGTATAAACTACCTTTTTATATATACGTCGTTTCGAAGTACCATCCTTCAAAATTAAGACTGTAAACTTTAGGATAACGAAATATAGGTTTTAGTAAAAGATATTAATTCCTATATGGTAAATATATATATTACAAATACAATCTTTAATTACTATCGTAGCGATATTAAAGGACGTAAACTATTTTATAATTTTACAGAAAATTTTGCGGGTTAGACGCTCAATATGTAGTAAATGGTGGATAGAACGATTAAAAAAACCCTACGGAAATAATTGCGAAGTAAAGGTATTAATACACCCGGTAAAAGCAATAGCCGTATTGTAAAAGCCCTGTTTATAACGGCTCAACCTACATAAATACCCAAATAAACGGATTGAGAAATTATAAAAGGAGAATTTGTAAAGGGATACTATCTGTAAAAACGAAAAGAACACCTGATTAAGGCTGTAAACCAGAGTTATAAAAAATCACCACAAATTGGGATACGGCGTTCGATAAAACTAGATGCCCGACGAAAAATAGAGATAGAAGAATTAGCAAATAAGGAGGAGATATCGTAACGATTATTTACAATAAGTTTAGAATACGAATCCTCCTTGGAACGTAACTCTTGACCGATATAAAGACAAAAGCACACCCCGAACGCTGGAAACAACCCGTTCAGCTATAATAAAATCGGCTGAAATACAAATAATAACCCGCCTTAAGAAGAAATAATCGGCCGGAATAGGGAAAACACCCCGACCTAAAAGGTAATAGACGGCGTAAAACGCTAATACGTATCGTACGGACTAATAAGTTTTAACTACAACCCCTATGACGACCTGCCACTACATCGCTTCTTTACGGATAAAAACGACCTTACGAAGTTGACTAACATTTTTAGGTTATAAAATAGGGATGAAAATTATAACGGCGAGCTATACAACGTATTAGAAAACAAAATACGAGTAATGCCTAATATATATATAAAACTAGATATTAAGCTATAACAATTTAACGTTATTTTACCTCGTATACTTTCTATGTAAATTAAGGAGTAGTATATGTATCACTTTACACAAGTGAATATATTCGTAAATTGTTATAACCGTCTTAAACTCGATTTTAAAACCGAACTTCATTACGAATTATACGATAAAAACTAGACCGGTATGACATGGGAATCCGTAAAATATTAGTAGGATAATACCGATAAAAACCCTTAGACAATTCTTACCACTTTATTAGCGAAGTTCCGGAAGTGTTAAGTAGTTTTCGGACTGAAATTCAAAGGCGATAAACTGTTTATTCAAGTATTAACGAAAGCTCACCGTAAAAACCTAGATTTCAACCTTACACTTTTTAAACCGGAAAATGACTTAAAACCCTTTTATATAATCTTTCAAAAATCGTTCGAAACCTTTATACGCCAACGAATAAGCTTTGGATTATTATTCATAACTAATAAAACTAAAAGCGAAGTCCAAGTTACTTAGATAAATTTTACCGAGATAATTTACCGCGTTTCAAACGAGAAATTTAAGGTTTACACAAGGTAAAACGAAGGCCTAAAATACCAATATTATGGAGGAATCCTTGGTAATAAAAGATAGGGACGTTCGTTCGGAAATGGAAAAAATGTACCGAAACTATAGCAATACTTACGAAAAGATATATAACGCCTTATAGGCTTGTAAAAGCGATATATCATATACGGTAAAGTTAGTTATTGGTTTACAAACTACCTCGCCTACAAGTAAATTTGGATTGAACGATAATTTCAAGCCGAGTGTAATGTTGAGAATTGGACAAAATCTAATTTTATGGCATACGTAGCCAAATACGAAGATATAAATGGTAAATTCAAAGTATACTCTTACGAAAATATATTTCAAGAAAACGACCTTAAATAAAACCATACCTACTTATTAGGCTACGACGATAAAAACGCCTAACGTATTTTTGTCGGCGTATAGGATACCTTCTTTTCGTATATTATAGACTAATTTACGTAGACGAAGTGTTTAACGTTAATATAACGTTGTAATTTACCCTTTTTAATAAATAAAAACCAGATTCCAGGGTATTATGGCTAATACTAATATAGCCGAGATTTCGACGTCCAAGAAACGACAATTCGACGTATTTACGACGAAATTTCCGAAGTTTAGGCTAGAACAGATAAGAGAATACCGAAAGGTCTTATTTGGTAAAGGTAAGACGACATTATTCGAAACGTTTGTTGTAAATACGCGTTGCAAACCGATTAAGTTTTACATAATCGATTGAAAAACTTTATTTTTTCTTTTATTCACTATTATAAACATATTCGAAATTAAGGTCCGGAATACAACTAATCAGCTTATTCGCGCTTTAAATGGCGTATTCGTACCGTTTAAGATTAAGTTCGGCCACTTATAGTTTTTTCTGGAAGTAGGTATAATTCAAGCTATTTATTCAAACTGGTAAAAATTATGAGCTTTACACCAAATATTTGGATACCCAGTTATTAAGCGCCTTCTACACCTGTTTTACGTTGCCGACCACACAGATATAGGGGAAAACGTACTCGAAACCATCGAAAAGTTTTGTTATAAGTGTTAGCTTTACTTATAAGCCCTACGACGGTTTAAATTCCGCCTCTAAGACGATATGAATTTTAACTACAAAGTAATTATTAATATTATGTACCTAGATAGCTAACCGGTTTTTTACGTCGTCGATACGGCTATATTATTCAAGGCCACCAAGTTTATACGAAACTCCTTTGCTTTAGACTATTAGAACGCTTTAGTTAATTATTAGTTGAACGTTTATTTCGGGCCCTTAAACTGGATTACGTACGACGCCGACACGGCTTTTAATTTCACCGCATTATGTACGAAAGTTTGGATAATCGGTAACGATTGAAAACAAATCCTAGTAAAAGCCTTATGGGGTATTGGAAAATATAAACGATATTATAAATTACTAAAAAAATCGTATACAGTATTGGAACAAAAGCTAAAGGGTATTAGTTTTAAGTAATTTACATTTTAGAGAACGGTTAACGCCGTTAATAACACTTTGGGCCTAAGTGGAATTATCCCTACATTTTTTGTCTTTGGTACCTACCCGAGGATCCATATAAACTTTGCCTTATTACTATAAAAAGTAAAAAGAGCTAAATCTATAACTAAGGTTATAACGGCCCTACACTTATTTCGAGTGAAAAATAATGTGTTTAGGGCGCTGGCTATAAGGAATAGTCTATGTAAGGCTAGCGTATTAAACCTACCATTACAATTTTAAGTTTTAGTTTTTAAAACGAAGGATAAGTGGACTAGACTTTAAAGGGTAAACGGATTTAGGGGTTATAATGTGTTCGTTAACTAATTAAACGAAACGAGTAAGTTTTTTTAGACCATGATACGAGAATATAAGAGAAAGGCGGAAAAAGACGACCTAAACTCGTAAGACGAGTAAAACCGCCCATAGAATATTACTTAAGACGACGAATTTAAACCGACTTTAATTCGAACTTTACCCCTGAAACGCGAGTTTAACCTGACCACATTAAACGAAATCGGCTCTTTGATCATAAAGCCACCAAAACCTTGACGCCGAGGACGCCCCTTCGGCTTTAAAACTAAAAAAAGGCTTAAAAACTTTATCATGAACTCCTTTATCACGAAAAAGGAAATAGCAGATTACAAGTGCAGCTTAAAAGTCCGCCGCGAGGGAATTTTTAACACCTTAAGTACCTTATTCGTATAATTTACTTAAACGGAAATATTAGCTCTTAATGAATAAGACGTATTTCGCTTTAAACGTTTTAACCTATCTGTTTACGACGTTTACAGGATTTTTTCAGCCCATTTCATCTACAAATTTAAGGATAAAGCTGAAAAGCTATATATAAAGACCTGTTTAGTTGTAAAATGTTATAACGACGAAGGTAACAAAGATATTGTAACCTAATAACCTACATTATAACGAGCTAACCATTGTTTGATTTTTACATTTGCGACCTCTTTTAATAATTTATAAAACTTTTATATTAAACTTGGAAATTTAACATAAGCCTATACCTAATTTGAGGAATGGCTAAAACGATAAATTTACGTCGATATGTTCAAAGACCTTAGGTAATATTACTTATCTAAGACGATCTTACGTATTTTAAAACCACTTTACAGCTTAGCCGAAGCTGGTGTTTATTAGTACGTCATTTATTAAAGGCATTATAAGGAACAGCTCGAAATAACTAACTTTGCTTTTGATCCGTAACTTTTGGTATTAACGGCCCGCTCGTACGGCTTTATACTAACGGGTATATAAATAATCGATATCTTAACTTTATATAACTTTTCGTTTTCTGTATTTAAGGAGAGTAAACTTTTGATAACCGACTTAAAAGTCAAACTCAAGACGTTTTTAATGAAAAATAACGTAATCGACTATAATAGTGCCATGACTACCTTTCGGAACAGCATTTTAATTTCTAGGTGAAAAAGGTAACTGGGAAAAGTTACTCTCGTTACCTTAAATAATGTAAAACAAGCCAACGAATACAAATGTTAACGTATACACAGCGTTTGGGTTGCCTTTATAATATAACTAAAATCAGAATTTAACCTTTCTATCACTTTACAATGCCAAACCGACCTAATGAACGATATATATAAGGCGTTGAACAAACGCCTTTAATGGTAAACATACAAATTAAAACGAGGTTTGGAATTTATGCTGTTAGATACGCATATTATAAAGCTATTTCTTTTTACCAACAATCTTTTTTCGAATAATGGAGATTACAGCTTACAAATCAACTTCGTATTCGTTTTTGGCAACGAATCGCCAGCTTAAAGCGACTTTAAGTTTCGTAAAAAAAATATCTATTAAAGCTTTACCAAATGTAAAAGGGTTACGAGGAGCGTTTTCTTTTTTAAGATTTATAATAAAGTTGGAGGTTTCGATTCGAGTATTATTATAACGATAATAATCCATATTATTATTTTTAACCTTGGTTTACGCTGTATCCTTCTAGTTATTTATATCATTTTTTCTTGTTTTGTAAATACTTAATTAAATTAGGTATTACGAACGAAAATCGACTAATAATCGATGTTAAAACTTTACAAGAGTAATACGAACGTTATAAAATCGAAAAACCTAAATAAATCAATAATGATTTGAACCAAATAAACATAATAAGGAAGGAAATATCGAACAGCGCTTTAAAAACACTTATATCGAAAATTACGTTATTTATGAGGGTTCTTGGAAAATTATTACGACCCTAATAGGCCACCACACCGATTTTTCGATAATTTTCATCGGCTTATCGATGTTATTCGCACTGATCCATATTTTTCCTTTGCCTAATACAACTGTTCGTACTGATTTTGACATATTACCTCATTTTTTTACATTTTATTCACTAATTCTGGTACATTTCCTCTTTTTTTTTCTTTTTTTTATTACGTTTATCACTTTCAATATTTAATTTGTAAACGAACCATAAAATTACTCCATAACGTATTATATTATGGCTGGATACGCCGGCTCAGTCGAAGGGGTATTTATCTATTATTAAAGGACAAGAGCGATACCGCCGTGTTTTTACTATCTTTCCCATCGCTTTTCGCCTTTGTACTATCGTTACCACCATTACCGCCAACGATATTATTAATTTTAACGAGGATATAACCATATACCCTATTAGTTATACTTTTAAGTAAAGGTATAGGGAAGGGATTACTTTTCTTGCGACGATGTCCGATAACGTCGTTGAACTTGTTTACGTAGTATATATACAGGCCCCATTTCCAGGCGTCGACGGCGGCTGCCATTTCCGTATTCCGCTAGTAAGCGCCTTTTACTAATTAGTATCGGTTTATTTTAGTTACTTACGGCGATTTTTTTCGATTCGCCCTAAACGAATGTTTTTACCAAAAGATGTTTTTAAGATTCGGTTAAAACTTATTCACAAGTTGGTGGGTGCGTAATACGGCTTTGTGTTACGGCCATAAGACTACTAAAACGGGGGCGAACGAGTTTCCGGTCCGCTTGTAATAGTAACAGCGAGTCGAACGGCCCCCGTTTTTGTGGTAATCGTTAATATATTTACTCGCGGCCGCAAACGCGATACATTACACGTAAAACGTATCTATTAACGGCCTAAAGCTACGGACACGAGTACGCTATTTTAATATTTAACGCGTGAAAAAGGCTTTATGGCGTACTTGAACGATAAGAAGCTTGAGGCAACGTAAGAAATCCGCCTCATACTCCGTATTTACTAAAATAGGGGTTAAAAACATATAAATGGAAAGACTAAAATATACATACCTTAACTTAACTACGTCAGGCTACGCTTACGGCGTAAAGGGGCCCTTACGAGCAATGAGGTTTTTACCTCTAGGGAGAGGGTAAGTTTTATAACCTTAAAAAAACCCTACTCCTCTCCTTAGAAGCTAGAGAAGGGGGAGAGAAAGGGGAGAGAGGAGGGCGTAGCGGCGGCGGGAGAAGCAGTGGCAGTAGGGCTTGGCGGTGTGGCGGCGATGGAGGAGATTTCGCCCGACGAAGGCGGACTACTTCTGTTATTGGTGGTGGTGGTGCACGTAATAGCAGCTGTAGCAGCGGCGGCAGCAGCGGTGCATTACCGTTCACGCGTTAGATGGCGCCTTGTAATCCAGTTTTTACGCAGCATTTATTCGAAGCAATAGGTTAGTATATATATATATAAGTTAAGTAACCTATATATTAAGGCGGCTTGGTTTGTTTAGATTAACCACAAGTTAAATTAAAATAAGGACTTGTATTGGCGAGAATTACGCGCCTTTAAAAAATGAAAGAAAGGAAGTTTTACCTAAAACGATAGCGATGCATTTTTTTATACTAACATACCATATAATTACGTAATCACATTACGTAATCAAACCTACGCAATTACTACTACATAGTTACCCCTGTCAAAAATAACAAAAAACGTTATTACTAATTATATCGTCTTTATTTAGATATACCAATTAGGGTCAACTTATAATTTCTATCGCGGCCTGACTTTGCTAATCCTAGCCGAACTTACTAATTTGGACCTTTTTCGATGAATAACATAACAATATTTTTATTACTGCTAATTTGGAACCTTTACGATTAATACTATACTAATACTATTATTATAATGAATTTAAACCATTTACAATTACTATTATAATAACACTGTTACTATTAGGTTATAGATACGGAGTATATAAAGAGGAAAGAAAAGATTGCCTGTATAAATAATACTATATACCCCTATAGATAGTATATATAAGCTAAAGGGCAATGCATTGTATTATGAGGTACATTCTTGTAGAATGCATGATAACGTGTCACGCTGCAAGCTACACTTTTGCAAAACGTAAAGTTCATCATGTACAAATCGGTCGGAAATACTATTCCAGGCTGACCGCAATGCGTGGATTGGTTTAGAAGGATTATTCCAGAGTGATACGCTCTGGATGGAGGGCTTATAAGCCCTCACCTAGAGCGTACACCTCTGGATGCTTTTTCTGGAACATCTTGACTTACTTTACTACAATACCAATCATCTTTTGATTACTCTTCTACTTGCTTTGTTTCACGTGAATAAGTACTTAAACCCTACCAATACTACCTTTTACGTTAGTCCGCTGCAACGATTAATTAAAGGCCGTCCTTAACATGGGCAATGCCGCCTTAAAATCCCTACTTTCAACTTCAACTTATTAAAAGTTAACATAAAATATAATGAATTTCCCATCTTCTTCTACACCACTAAATTATTGAACAATTAATAAGTTTTAATTCGAGATACTATAAAATCTAATTCAGGCTCATTTTACCATATTTTGAACGACGAAAATTGTTTTTTACCTCGCAATACAAAGCTATAACTACCTTGAATTACGAATGAAGGGTAATGTGGTTTAATTTACAGCATAGAAATACTTTAGATATTCATTAAATATGATGAAAGTTACAAGACTTTTATCCTTTATAATTCATTTTACTTTCCTAAGATTATTATAAACCTAAAAACCTCTGAAAGCTTCAAAGCTTATGTATTTAAATGCATCACTTGTCTTTGGTTCATTTACCAACTTAAGAAATAATTGACAAAATAACTAATGATTACACCAGTATCCAAGCCTCGCAATAGTTCTATTATCACTTTACTAACACATTTCATTAAACGTCTTTCGATACTTCCCTTTAGCATATTAAGTTTGGTTATATCAACCTAAAGTCAGGAAAGGAATTGATCCAATTATTAAATAGCCTTAAAAACAAATTTAGACCTTATTTACGATTTTTGGAAAATTTTAAAAAACAATCAATAACAAATAAAATTCAAATACTGAATTCCGAAAAAAAAATCGTTTTTCTAAGCCCTTAACAGCCTCTTAAAAACCATTACTGGCCATAAAGGCTAATATTATAGCCTTATGGCTACTAATATCAAATATGACTTTAATGCCCGTAATACAGATATTGTATCACCTAATAAAAAATCAAAAGCCGTTTATTGTATGCTAAATATAATTATTAAAAGTATTAAGTATATTATTAACTTTTCAATACCTGATGATGGTATTCAACCTTTTTTCCATTTTGTTAGATAAGTGTTCATAAATTACTCATTCAATTTCAATTTTTCTTCTTCACACATCTTTAACGAAAACGGTATTACCGAATGTTTTAATAGAGCAATATTAGAAAAGATACGAACCTAAACCGTTGTCAAAAAAGTACCATATTACCCATTGTCTTACCTACTTCAAACATTTATTATTATAGATAACTTAACAGTTAACAATATGAGTAAGGTCCAATAAACATCGTCTTATAAAGGTTTTCATTTGAAAATAAAGCAGTAACAAAATTATAAACCATAAGATAAATTTTCCATTGCTTCCAGAATCTTCGTAATTGTTTATACACGATTTTAAAGACGATAAAAGGGTTAAAGAAACCAATCTAATACCAAAAAGGGATTTTTTATGGCAGTTTTTTTGATATTTTAATGCATAGTATATTCTCATGGGTTTTCTTTTGGTATTGTACTATCACTGGGCAGTGACCACCATATAGCAAGTATAATGTGGCCCTCGTTAATGTTTAGAGTATATATGAAGGCGTTAAGGTTCGCAACTTCAGTGTTTACACCCTAAAATAACCACATTATTCGAAAATTACTATTTCCAAGCTATACTATACAATCTGTTGAACACTATTATAGATAAAAGCCTTATCCTCAACTAAAAACTAATATATAAATTTGAAAACCTAATCCTATACACCTGTAGCCAGTTGTCGAGAAATATGTTGTAGGTATGTGTTAAATGCCAATAGGGTTATATAATCAACCGTATTAGTCTTCACTACGTTCAAAAAATTTAAAGAAGTCCACAAATATAGACCATATTTGTATAAGTTCGTCCACGTGCCACGTAAAAGAAAATAGCCGCCACTAGGTTTTTCGAAAAAGGATTTCGAGCTAATATACTTGTAAAGCAAAGTCCATCGCCCTGTATTTACAACTTTTTCTCAAAAAAAGAAATCATAAATGGAAACCTTTTCCAAAAATCGAACCTTAAGCCAACCTTTCAAACAAAACCTCAAGGTATCTTACAGTTTAGAAACTCATAAGAGCGTAAAAGCTGTAGCTTTAGGCGGGTCGTACTATGCGGCCATCTCAGTCCCCGTTCGACACCTACTTGCATCAAAGATCTAACAGCCCCAAAAGAGTAAATGACTTCTAAAAACACATATATATTGGTTAAAAACCCGTGGAGTTGAGGGAGATATACTCCAAACCTCGTTCGGCGAATCGTCTTTTTCTCACGGACCAAAAATCTCAAAAGTATAAAAGAATCATAAAATATGATACAACACTGAGTGTGTGGTATACCGAAAAACGTCTTCTCTGGACAACGAATAATCCAAAGTGTAGTCGAAAGCGAAAGACCCTTTGAGATGGCGGGACGCCGGTAGGTAACGACGGCACAAATATAAATAAATAAATAAATAAAAAGAGCTATCGAATATGGACACTTATAATAAAGGTCTTTTCTTAAAACCTCCAAGCGCAAAAGGAACCAGACTTTTGTTTCATCATGGGACAAATCTAAATCTGGAAGGCCAGGTTGGAATAAGTAACAAAAGACGAAATAGTTGTTTTTAAGAGCTGTTCTCTGAATACACCGCTGAGCGAACGGTACAACAGGATAACAATGATCTTCATAACCAAAAACGGGTTACCTGAAAAGATCCAAGTAGTCATAAAGCCGATTAGTAATGTTGTGGTGGAATAGGATGTATGTAAAATGATCGTTTTAAGAGCGGCTAGATTTGAAATCTTTCTAGAAAGTAGGCATTGTTAGGATTTACAGTATAAGCTTCTAACCTTTTTTAACAAGATAGTCTATACACCCATACCCAGAAAATTGACATTATATTGAAGATTTTCAAGGTTCGCTTGCCAAATCGGCTAGGGAACTCGACTAAAAAGATTGTAAATACTTTTAATTTGATGGGTTTTTAAAGACCCATTATAAGACGCCGTTAATTTCCAAATGTAAAGGGAAAATTGTGAAGGGACTAGGCCAAAACTATCGTTTTAATCTGTTGAATACTTTCTATAATCCTAGATAAAGAAATAGGAGATAGATCTCTATGAAGGAGCTGTTATAAATTTATAAAAAAAGGGGCAGCACGGTTATGGAATAGGTATAAAGGCATGCTTAAAAGCAGCCCCAAAATATCGTGGAAATATGGCAACCGCCAGGGTTACATTATTGGTAACTATTAGCCCAGACACTAACCTGTGATATTACTTCCTATTTACCCCTTTAGAAATGTTTCGACGCCTTATAAAAAACGGTAAAAGGTATTAGCGATACGTAAACGGTAGCGGAAGGTGTTTTACTATCGTAGAAAAATTCAGAAAGTGCATAATAATTGTTTAGAAGCGGTTGAAAACGTTGTCGTGACGAATGGAAGGTTTTTACTATCAATCTTTTTAACATATTATAAAAGGTGCCAGAATTATTCCCCTACTATCCTTCGTATAAATAATTCTTATAAACCCCTAAATCATTAAAAATTTCTCTTTTTAATTATCATTTTCTCCTTTTCGTAGCAATATCATAGTATTTATCTCCTTATCCTATATAGTATACCATTCATTAGGCTAAATTCTTTTAACTTTGAAAGTTGTTTTTATATTATCGGCCTAATTGCAAAAAAGAACGCTAATATGCTTGCCGAAAACAACAAAGTTATTTGCGGCGTAAGTTAAGTTACTTTTAAGTTGCTCGTCTTTTATTAATAAGTATGCAATTGGCGTATACCCGCCCCATCGATATATATCCAACTAACACTAGAGAATAGACGTGTTTCAAGTACGTGTATAAAATGATTTATAATTCACGTGATTTTATTGGGAGGCCAAGGGTAAGTATGAACTAAAGTTGCGATTAAGATCTTACTAACAAATAGCTAGTCATTGGCGCTAG
Organism: Anisogramma anomala; assembly: GCA_038502455.1. Classification (NCBI taxonomy): domain Eukaryota; kingdom Fungi; phylum Ascomycota; class Sordariomycetes; order Diaporthales; family Gnomoniaceae; genus Anisogramma; species Anisogramma anomala. The sequence continues at coordinate 7,808,612 of JASMMZ010000010.1, read as the reverse complement.
ATATCGTCTTTACGTTGTCGACACCATAAGCCAGTTCTCTGATTAAATATATATCTCTTTAAATATTAGCCTTGATATGAATAAATCATTAAAAAGCTTTCGAAAAAAGGTTTTATGTTTGACATTCCAAATATTAAAAAAGTGATTCGGCTTTTGAACCGTTCTTCAAAGGTTAATAAACGGTTAAAAAAAGTGTAATTTTGAAAAGTCGCCGTTAACAAGACCATAAAAATTTATTGAGCCATCTAAAGTAAGGTTGATACGCGGTGCGGCGGTAAATTCAACCTATTTATATTAGTTGATTCGGACGATTTACGCGCCGTATAACTTACAAATAAGAAAAGTGGGAGCCAAATAGGAAAAAGGAGTATTTTGGTAATAATTGTAAACGTAACGGTTAACAAGCAGGTAAGGAGTTGAATTACAAGTTATCAAAATTTTTCTTAAGGTCGTTAAAAATATTAGTAATAAGTTTTTTTTTTGGTAATCTACTATCACCGGGCAGTGTCTACTACATATCTAGTATAGTATGACCTTCGCTATTGTATAAGGTACAGATGCCGGCGGAAAAGCTCACAACTTGAATGTTCTTACCCAGAATGTCTACGCCCTCCAAAAATTCCTGTTCCCAAGTTATACCGTATAATCCGTTGAACAAACTAATGCGAAAGCCTTGTCACTAACTAAATAATAATATAAGGTTAAAGACCTAATCCTAAAGACCATTAGCTAATTTTCGGGGAATGTGTCATACGTATGTGTTGAATGCCACTGTAGTCTAATAATTAACTGTATTGGTTCTTATTACGTGTCATAAACTTATTTCTGACGACAAATACGGATTACATTTGTATAAATTTATCTACGTGACGCGTAAAAGCGGGCAGATTCTACTAAGTGATTCGGAGAAGGATTTCGACTAAATATACTTATAAAGCGAAGTCTACAGCCCTTTGAAACCTTTATCTATAAAACGAAAACATAAATAAAAACATTTGCTAGGAAACGAACCTTAAGTCAGCCGTTCAATCAAGGCCTTAAGGTACCTTACAGTTTAGAGACCCGTAAGGGTGTGATAACTATAGCATTGGCCGGGCCGTGTTATACGGTCATCTCAGTCTCCATTCGACGCCTATTCGCATCGAGGATCTAACAGCGGTCCTAAAATAGTGAAGGACCTGTAAAATACTTATACCTTGGTTGAAAGCCCGTGGAGATGAGGGAGATATACTTCACAGCTCGGTGATGAGGGAGATATATGTAATGATTACACTAAATACCCGTGAGTACATAGAAGGTGTCAGGGGGTTTATGTTAGCAGTAATGTAGCAGAGGCAACAAAGGTGCAATATCAAGAAGATGTTTGTTCGTGCTGTAGAATAATCACTAGCCGTTAGGCTATTCAAGTGTGTAGACTGAATACTTAGATTGACGACTGAAGAGCTATGAAGGAAATACTATCTTTGTGGTGGGAACCGTGTCCTTATATATCCGTGCCTTTATACCGACTTCAGTACTGGACCGCTGAAGTCGATGTCGCTTCCTTCGGTCCAATGTTGTCGACTGGACCGCGAGCGGTCCTGTCGGTCCAAACCCTAACCCTGGTTGCTTACATAAGAGAGATCCCTGGCTTGATGTGTTGGACATTAGGCTTCTGATAGCGCAGCGGACCGCTGGCCTATTCCATGACCTGCAGTTGGTCCTTGGGTTATAACAATATACTCTACAACTCGGAGAGTTACCTTTTTACTACAGGCAGCAAACCTAAAAAGTGTAAAAGAATCATAGAATAGGGTACACCACTAAGCGTGTGGTGTGCCGTAAAAAGTCTTCTATGGATAGCTAAAGAAAGGTATCCAAAGTAAGGTCGAATGCCCCACTAAGTGCCGGGGCGCCAGTATGGGTGGTGACGGCTAAAAAAAAAAAAAAAAAAAAGAAGGAAAGAAATGGAGAAACAAGGGAATGAGGAAAGACATAACGAAAAAACGAAATGGAGAAACGACGAAATAGGAATATAAGGAAATCAACTAAAAAATACATGAATAAATAAATGAATAAATAAAGGAATGAATGAAAAAGTAAATAAGTAAAAAAGTAAATGAATGAATTAAAATGAGTTAAAGAAAATGAATAAATAGATGAATAAAAATATAAACAAATAAAAAAATAAACAAAAAAACAAAAAAACAAAAAACAAAAAAACAAAAAAACAAATAAACAAATAAACAAATAAACAAATAGACAATTAAACAAATAAACAAAAAAACAAAAAAAATGAATAAATGAATAAATAAAGAAGTAAAGAAAAAAATAAAGATTGAATAAAGAATGAATAAATAAAAAAAGAAAAAAAAGTAAAACAAGAAGAAAAAAAAGAAAAAAAGAAATAAATGAATAAATGAAGAAAAAATTAAATAAATAAATAAATGAATAAATAAAAAAATAAATACAAAAAAAATTAAAAAAGTAAATAAATAAATAAATAAATAAATAAATGAATAAATAAATAAATAAATAAATAAATAAATAAAAAATGAATAAATAAAAAAATAAAAATAGAAAAATAGAAAAATAAATAAATGAAGAAAAAAAATAAAGAAAGGAAAAATAATTAAAAAAATGAATGAATAAATAAATGAATAAATAAATAAATAAACAGGTAAATGAATGGATAAAAAAATCAACAAATAAATAATTAAATAATTAAATAAAGCTATCAAGTGCAAGCACTTATAATAAAGATATTTACTTAAGAACTAAAAGCGCAAAACTAATTCAACTTGCATTGCAGTACAAGTCCAAATCTGAAGGGCCACGTTAGCACAAGTGACGAGGGATTGAATCGTTGGTTGTGAGGGCTGTTATCTATATGTACCACTGCGCGGGTGGTACGCCAGGCTGACGACGATATCCATGGCCAAAAAGGGATCGCCGGATAAGATTCAAGTGGTGATAGAGCCGATCAGTGATGTTGCAGTAGAATAGAATGCATGTGAAGTGATGGTGTTGAGAGCGGCTTAACCTGAAACTTTTTCTCGAAAGTAGGCACTGTTAAGGTTTACATTGTAGGCCCCCTACCATCTTTAATAAGGTAGTCTATGCACCCGTTCTAAGAAAGTTGATGTAAGGTCGAAATTCATTAATAACAAGTTGGAAAAACTCATTAATATAGGTGAAAAATGTTTTGCTAAAAAAGAAGAACTAGATATGAATTCAAAAAATAGTAGTGGTAAATATAAGGGTGTAATGTGGTAATTATAATTAAAGTCGTGATATAAAAAAAAGTTAGTACGCCAAATGAAGTATCCGTAAAACTACGATTTTAAAACAATTCGGTAATTGGTAAAAAATGAAATCAAATTAAATTTATTAGCGGGTGGGGCGGAAAAATCTGTTGTTATTCTTGGCCGAATTATAACAAGATTCCAAGATGTCGAGCACTGCAATATTAAAATGACTTGAAAGAAACTTTCAAATCAGGTCCATATTACCGACCTATTTAATTAAAACTTGTCGTTTAAGTGAGTTATTAATATGGGAGTAGCTTATTTAAATTTTATTTCGGGTATATTAAATGATTTGGACGTAATATATGGGTTCAATTTCAGGATTATTCATGATAACGTTAATAACGGGTAATTATTAATTGCGAACCTATTAATTTGGGAGCGGGTCGGAAGCCGTTTAGATAAGTTAGTTTACGTGAAATCGAGGGTGTTTTGTACCCAAATATCAAGTTTAATGACGTGTAAATCGATAACATGTGAAATACAGTAATTATCGTAAAGTTAACTTAGTTATTTCAAAACCTAGATTTTTTAAAAAAGAAAAGTTTAACTTTGTCTTTGACTTGAAATCATTCTAAAGAAAAAAGTTACTTATTATTGGCTTCCTTTATATTCCATTACATGATTTCCATAACGGTTTATGCGAGTTGAATAACGTTGAAAATACTTTGAACCAAATTTTCGGCCCTTATACGCAATTCAGTAACAAAATGAATAAACGTAAGATACATTATATAGAGTCTGCGTGGTATTAATATACTGAAAAAACAGGTTAATACTAATAACATTAATATTTTAACCATCTACCGTTAAGTTTATATTAGCTAATAAACGGATTTAATTCAATTAGGTACCAATAATGAATAAATGAAAATAAGTTAATACCTATTGATGAGCGCGTTTTATGGAATTATTTATTTTGGGGGAGAATGTTGTAATTAAAAGTTATTCCCACTACGTTAAACCGTAAAGGCTTTTTCAAAAGCCACCCGTTCAATTTGAAACTTAATCATTAATAATAACCCAAGAAAACCCGTAAAAACTCCAATCACAGTTTAAAACCCGCTCCACGTAAGTTTCGATATTTACAATATTAATTACTTTTAAAATAACTATTTTTCTTAAATAATTAGTAATAGACATAAGATAAAAATAATTACCAACTCATTCCTGAGGCAAATAAAATATAAAGCCGTCTAATCTTATTTTAAAACTGTTCAAGATTTAATAAGGGTTTGAAATGTTCTTTTCGATGATATCGCCTATTAATCCTTCATCAATGAGTAATATAATTTCGATAAAGACATGGAATCGCGCGGTATAACCTGGATGAAAAATACTTTTTAAACCAAAAGTAGATAATAACCCAACGGCCAGGGTAATCAATAAAAAATAGATAGTATTTTAATTAAATTGAAATAATAGTAAGCGACTCGTTAGCGGGAATCTCAATACGATCAGGAAATCGTAAAATCATTTTATCGTTTAGTAAATATTACCAAAAATTCAATATATAGCCGTAATTAATATAAATACTAACAGAAAGTTTACAATCATGTATATATATCGTACAAATTAAATGGGGGTAGTTAGGATCCGGGGAAATAACGGTGTTTCGATTACTTTAGAAATCTATATTGGTAAAAAATTCATAACCCTTCAGAATGAACACGTTAAATACACTAAAACGAAAGACGTACGCGTTTGTAAACGACGTAGAAACGATGTATTTGGGGCGCAAAAACTATGATTCCCTGTCTAAATAAGGGGGTCGAAAACGCTTTTAAAAATACTCATTACATCAAGATAGTACATCGGGTTTTATATTATTCATTTTCTTATTATAAATTAATTAAAATCGTAGTTAAGAAAAGCGGCTTAAATATTGGATCTGTTGTTCGAAAATCTGTGAGTATCATAAATAATCAAAGTAACGTATTACTACGGAAAATGTACTATGATTATCCCATGAAAGTAAATAACGTTTGAAAGCCTAACTATAATAATTTGCCTTCTAAAAGGTTTCCCGCTTAGGATTTAACTCAAAAAATACGGGTTTTCAAAAAAATGTTTTTTTCTGTTCAAAAGAAACTTGCTACTTGAGTCCCCAGCCAAAAATGATGTTATTTCTAATTAAGAGAATAAAAAAGCCGACTAATAATAAATAATCCCGCATAAATTCCAAAAATAGTTAATAAAAACAAACATCTTAGTACTCTGAATACGAACGTAAAGGACGCATACTACTGTATAACGCGGGACTTGTCTGGGTTTATATATACCTTGATTTCTACCTTAATTACCAACCTCAAATATTTAATATTGAAACGCCAAATTCGCTTTTGAATATATCAAAACTTAATTCAGCAACATGACGACCGTTCAATATCCAATTAACCTTAACATCAAATGGAGCGAAAATACTATTTCAGTTTATTGAAATTGTAAGAAAGAAAATTAAATAGAAAAAATCTAAAATAAATATAATGAGTTCTCAATATATCGTGAAAAATGACACATATACTGAAGAGAAAAATGGAAGTAATTATCTATTTGAAAAGTCCATAACTTATATAAAACGTAATCTTTTTCTCATCATCTTTTTTAATACAAAGTTTATAAAAAGCGGGATTAACGTAGAATTTGGTAAACTATTTAATTTGTGAAAGATTCGTAAGAGTTTCTTCAATCAGAAGCATATAATAATAATCTTCTTTCGTAATAACTTCAAATCTATAGTAATCAACATAAAAACTTAAATCTATTTTGGTATTTTTGAATTAAAAACATGAGAGCACCCGTTCAAAAGCTTCTTATGCGAAGATAACTTTAGTATAATAAGTTAATTTTCCTCTTCCTCAACACCAGAATTTTTTTTAGTGATATTCCGTATTACGAGCCTTAAAGAACTTTCAATGGCTAGCTCTAATTATCGCTTGAAAATGATTTTGTAATTGACTCTGTAATGGTAAGGAGGAAATGTATTCCCTAGAATTTTGTTCATTAAAAATAAGAACTTTTTAAAGGTATCGGGGAGCTTATTATTTACGGAAACTAATAGTTTCAAATTTAAGTTATTATCAATATTTTCGAGGGAAACGATGGCAAGACGCGTAATATCGTCGTAAATCATCGCGTTTTTACGGAATATAATATGGAAAATGTTGGTATTAACGCTATTGAATCACTTTTACACCGCTGTGAATCCCCGTTCCAATACGTGATGATTACCCGCTTATTCCGAAAATAATATATACTTCGAAGCGGCGTAAATTACCTGTTTATACTCTATTCAAAGTTTACACACAATACAGTTATATTATAAATAGCAAGATATCTTGATTCAGATACTATAACAATACCAGTTTAGGTTAACGTCCAGATAAATTATGAGGAATGATCCCTAAATTAACTTTAGATATATAATAAATACTTTCATTCAATCATAGAAATAAAATTAAAATACTTAGTAACTATAATTCGCGGATAAACTACTTATTTACAACGTTATAGTATTTATGACATATATCTACTAAAGAGCTAATGAATTATAGGGAATCATCAAATGAATTTGTTATAAATATGAAATTATTTATAATTTCGGGGCAAGTAATTGGATCGAATTGAAATCTTTGAATTTATATACTCGTTTATAAATAAAAATCATGTGCTTCGTTTTTAAAAGTCGATAAGGTCGTCGATAAAAATAATATAAATAACTGTAATAGATTCAATACTGAAGTTACTGTGGCGTTCAATAGTATCAAATAAACATATCCGAATTTAACAACCGTTTGTATCACACCTTAGGTATAAACTAAGAATTTTACGACAAAAGAGTTCGATATAGTTAACCCTGGTTATACGTCGCTTAATACCGATCTATAAAGAGCTTATGCCGGTTAGAATAATATTTACCTAACTATTATAAACAGGTGAGTTGCCGTTACCAGATCTAATACAAATAGTATTATTATTACTATAACTACTAACGTAATTAGCGTTACCTTATTAAGTACGAAGGTTGTAAAACTTTTCATTGATAAATTAGTCTTAAACGACCTATTTATTATAATTTATGGGTATAATTCAGGAGAATTACGCGTTAACGAACGTATTGTTAATATTTGTGTTAAGGATGACGAACTTAGCGGTCAATTTTCAAGTTATATCGCTAACTGCGACAGGTAAAGCCTCCAAAATAATAATGAAAAATCTTTAATATTTTTATTAATCCTTTATCAAAAATTCGTCAAGCGAATGATAATTTCTTTGACTGCGTGTAAATCGTAATAGTACGAGCGAAATATCGCTCCAAATACGTCGAGGACTTTATTACCGCCGTCGTCACCACGGGTGTAATAGCCTTTTATAAGAGGTTTTTACAAAGCCCTACAATTGATAAAATTGGTATAAAAGTGATTTTTTTAATACCGAAAAACTTCCGGTTCCTATATAATTTACGTAATATAGTAACTCTTTATATTTACAAGCATAACTTAACGTTTAAAACTTAACCGATCAATTGAAGATTTTAAGTTTGTTTTGTTAATGATTAATGTTATCGGGTAAAACGTTGATGTCGTAATTGAAATCAGAAGAATCCGAGTCGTTGTTGTCGTAGTCATCGGGTAAATCAACGCGGTCTCCGGTCAAAAACGGTATGGTAGTTTCTTCGTTTATAGGTAATGTAGGAGCGGGACGCCCTTTAAATAAAAGTTTGCTTTAAGGACGTAGGCGTGCCGGTAATAACTTTAAATTACCGGATTATATTTATTAATGTGGTTAATGTGTCAATATTACGTTATTTCATATATAAAGCGTATTTGCAAGCAGCTTAATCCTTTTTACTGAGTTTCATACGTAAATTTTCGAACATTGTTCATATTAAACGGTCAAATAATTGTATTGCGTTATCAGGGAGCTTTCAAGTCGATGGCTTCACGTACATCGAAAAACTACTCCAAAACCTAAATATTCAGGTTCAAAAAGTCGAAAAACACAACCCTAAAATATAGTCGTTTACAAGTACATAAAATATTGTCGGGAAAAAGGTATTTGAATTTATAAATGAAAAACTAAGTCAAAACTATCGCTTCAGGCGGTCGAATACTATCTATAATCCTCGATAGAAAAAAGAGTGAGAAACCCTTGTCGAGGAGCTGTTATAAATCTGTAAAAAAGGGGTTGCCCGGTTACTTCATAGGTTTAAGGGCATGCTAATAAGCGGCTATAGAGTATCGTAGGAGCATAGCAATAGTTAGGGATAAATCCTAGGTAATCATTAGCCTACACACCAGCCTATATCCAAAACATACTAAAAACGTCGAGGTTGGTATCCCATATAACACTACAAAAACTACTCCAAATTCCAACCCAAAAAAAAGTATACGTTGAAAAGTAATAAAAAACAGTCAACAGTTTTCCGGCAAGTCTACCAACAAATACTATTATTAATAGGGTCTAGTTTGTGATTCAAGTCAACAAGCAAGAGAAACAACTAACTATAAAAGAAGTTTTGGAATGCCCAAGTTCCGAAAATTAGAATAAGGCCCTTTATAGTCAAATACGAAGCTTTCACTCCCTCGAGGTCTTTAACGATATCAAAAGGCATAGAAAGAGCTATACTCTAACCGCAAAAAAAGTAACCAAAGTTTAAAATGATATCAACAGTTAAATTGAAAGGTATAAGGTTGAGATTATTATACGAGGACTTGAATAATAGTATAGTGTTAATTATACTGAAACTGTTACCGCCATAACAAAGACTTACACGTAGAGAATCCTCATTACTATCGCTACTTCCTATGATAAATATATTAACCCAATCGATATCTATTTAGCTTTTTTTAACAAAATCCTTCACAACCTGGTATCAATGGGGATTCTGAACACAATTAAAAACTTTTTTTAAAGCATTCCAGGGAGAAACAAGTTATACTTAACCCTATGTTTAAGAAAGTATTCTAGCTCCTTGCCATCCTATATGGGTTGAAGAAACTTTTAAAACGATAGCAAAAAAAAAAAAAAAAAAGGTTTTAGATGCTCTGAGGTTTAAAATATTAAACTTATAAAACGTTAGATATATCAATTATCGCCGTCAACTCATCATTTGTACTTATATTAAAGACTTATTCATTATAGATTTTAATAGAAGCTATCAAAGTCTTTGAAATGAACATAAGAAAAATAGTTTAAATACCAAAACCTGAGATTGGTAAAGTACTTCATAGGGGTATCACTTTAAACAAATAAGGACATCTATATAATTACTTTCACTCAAATTACCTGTATTTTAGGAATCGTGAACTTTAAGTTTCAAAAAACTAAGCAAAAGCCCAGTCCATATCCCTATTGCAACCGGATTATTTATTTATGCAGTATCATATGAAGCTGAGGCTAATATTTCACGAACTAGGAGGTATTAGTAATATATTAGGGCTTTTGGTTATGCAATGTACCAAACCAGACCGAATATCGTGTTCTTTATAGGGGAACTTTTTGCTTCGAAAATAACCATTCACTTGAAAGTATCATACTTGTTAATTACGCTTTTAAGTACTTCAGACAATAAATCAATCATGGAATACAAGTGTGTGAGAATGTACTTTAAGCATTTCCGTAATAAAACGCTACAAACTTCAGCCAAAATCATTATAAAAATTCCTATAAACTTCAAATCAACGGCTAATATAATTCCGACTAGAAAAGAAACAAGGTCACTAAAAATTCAACTTATGTATACCTAGATCAGATCTTCAATAATATTGTCAACTAGATATCTAAACGAGGATCCAAAATATATCTTTATTTTAAATGCCAAATCTAAATTTGTCATGAATATTACTTAAAGCACCATTATATTAAGAAAATTAGTCATAAAGCTATATATTCTTATTTTTGTTTATATATATTGTGATAACAAGAAAGCCATTCAGTTTTGTTTTAGAAACCCAAAGTATTACCAATACACTTGGAATATCCCTCTTAAAATCACTTGGTAAAGCATAAAGTGGAACTTTATACTATTTACATGAAGTAGGTTTTTACAAACAAACAACTAACTAACGGGTTAACAAAGGCATTGTCGAGGATAAAAACCGATTCAATAATACAAAATATTAGTTTGATTGAATTAACTTAATCTAACATCAACAGTTAGTAGGTTATAAACTATTGTTCTTTAGGTTACCTAGTGGTATTACGGGTATAAAATGGTAAATCGGTTATTACTACAAACTTTCAGATATTGACAAAGAGTACTGTAAAGGCCATCGGTTTGAATCGGATTACATAAATCTTTTTTCCTTTTTCATCTACCAACTTTTATTCTATACTACGCTTCCTTCACTTTTCACCATGCCCTTTGATTTTATTTTTATTCTTATTTTTCGTCTTCTTCTTCTTATTTATTATTAGACAGTATCTTTTCAAGGGGTATGTTGAAAATACGAGAGGCATAGTCTGTAAATAGTAATGGGGTGAGTCAATACTTGGTGCAACAACCAGCAATTGGTACGTCTTTACGCCAAAGATAAAAAGTACTCCGGAAATGAGGATATCCCTCGGAGCACTAGTAGGAATACTAGTGAGAGGATTAGGGAATATTATACTATGGTATAGGAGGATCGAGATGAAGATAACACCTATATAACAGTATTTACTAGTGCAAGATACTAGTATTGACTAGTTCGGAGAATCAATACAGAGATTCTGCTTGGAACTAGTACTTACTAGTACAGGGGAACTAGTGCGTACTAGTATAAACTAGTATGAACTAGTAAAGAGTCTCGACCTCGATGATCGAAATCTCTATGTGGATTATATTAATTATATCTTAGAGTTGTCAATGTATGTTATGGGTTTTCTGAATCTATAAGCCTATACAATATCTTCTTATATAGTTACTTCAATGCTTTGAAAGTAACCCCCTATCTTCAACGTCAAATTTTTTTTTTGGAGTAATTTCTATCGATTCCATTTTTTGTTCCTGTTTTTATATGTAGAGAAGTAGCTTGAAACTCTCCTCAAGCTTGATCGATAATATGTTATATAATTTGATAGCTGACCTGGAATTATGCTGATTTGGGTGGTCTAAAAAATTAATAGCTTTAATCTCTACCTCTTCATCAGCTAAAACAACAATATTAACAACTTGAATTTCTTGCTCTGTTTTAGCCCTATGGGCCTTGTGAGCAGTTTTTCGTCCATTCCTTAACAGGGCTTCAGTATCCAAAGCCCTTAAGACAACAGGAGTTACTCCAAAGCTAAGGAAACGAAGGGATGATAATTCAGCTGAGGGAATGGAGGAACCTAAAATTCCAAAGGGACCGGAAGAAATAATAGTCCTCTAAGAAGAAGTACCATCATCACTAATACTGCCATAAAACAGGCCTGGTAATGAGTATAAAAATCCACATGGTGCTAGGGATGCAGAGGCTAGAACATCCTGAAAGGTATCAGAAGGTCCGGAAGAAGTAGACATCTTTGATCTATATTTGTAGGAAAATATAGAACTATAGTTAAACATAAAATAGTAGGGCACAATTTTACTGATGATGTGTTGAAGTTACTATGAAAAAGACATTGTATAGACTTGTAGATTCACGAATACCTAGAATATACATGTAAAACTTCCTGATATATAATCAGGAGAATCCTCATAGAGATCTCTATCATTACGATCGAGACTCTATACTAATCAATACTAATACCTCGTACTATTTCCCTTATACTAGTAAGTACTAGTACCCTGCACTGGTAAGTACTAGTACCCTGCACTGGTAAGTACTAGTACCCTGCACTGGTAAGTACTAGTACCCTGCACTAGTAAGTACTAGTATACAGATATCTTCTCCATATCAATACTCTTATACCTTAGTACACTATTCTATAGTATTTTCACTAGTGTTCCTACTAGTGCTCCGGTAGATATCCTCATCTTCGAAGTATTACTCATATTTGGCGATGAGTCAAATCAAGTACTGACTGTCCCTGTTTCTAAGTACAAACTTTGTCTGTTGTATTTTCAACAATATGATAAGATATTTATCGTAAAGCCAGTTTAACCTTTTGAAAAATTGGGTTAACTTGTATTTTTTAAAAAGCTGGAGGTTATTTATGACCTAAATTTGTTTGAAAGAAGAATGTCAGTAAGGTCTGCTTATTCAAGTGAATGTAAATGACGAGTAATCGAAAGATTGGTATTGTAGTAAAGATAGATAATGAGGTCAGGAGAAGCATTCAGAGAGTGCATGCTACAGATGGGATGTTATAAACCTCTTATCTGGGCAGTGGTACTTTTGCCATATACTTTGGAACGCCCCTTTTAGAGCGCGCCACGCATGATGTACTTTGTAAGAGTACAGCTTGCAGCGTGACACATTATCGTGCACTCTTAGAAGAGTGCACCTTATAATATAGTACACTACTTCTTGGCCTCTGTATACTAGCTTTAGGGGTATATAATAATATTTACATAGGTCATCTTTTCTTTCTTTTTTGTATATTCCGTACCTATAACCTAGTAACGATAATGTAATTGTAACGAATCCATATACGTAGTTTTGTAGTAATTGTATAATCACGGTATAAATTATGAAGGTTTAAATTAGTAGTTTTTGTAATAACAGTGTGGTTATGGTACCAATTTTAAAGGATCGATTTAGTAATTTCTAGCCGCGGTAGTAATTGTAGTCAAAGCCTCGTTAGTATAACAAATCGGTAACGACATAATTATTAATGGCTTGTTTGTTATTTTCGATAAGAGTGTAATGACGTAAGTATTATATGGGTTATTACATAAATGTAATTATGCAGTTATGTATTTTAAGTTAGTATTAGAAGATATATTGTTATTGGCTTAAGTAAAACCTCTTTTCTTTTCCCCTTTAACTGTACACACCTAAAAAAAATATAAGTCCCCATTCTAACTCACCTTAATTCCTGTTTCAATAAACTAATTTCAATGGTTCCGATAGATAGGTTACTTAACTAATACCTATATACTAGCCTCTTTTTTAAATACATACAGCGAAAAAATAGAATTATTCAGCGTCGTTTAGCGCGTAAGCGCCGCCGCGCCGCCGTTGCCATTGCCGCTATCGCCGCTACCACCACTACTATCAATAGCTCTCCCTCCTCGGGTATAATCTCCATTATCGCCACCTCGCCCCCAGTCTTACCGTCCCCCGCAGCCGCCGCCACCGTTTACACTACCACCCCCTTTCCTCCTCCCTTTCCCTCCTCCTTCCCCCTTAGCTCCTAAAGGGGGGAATAGAAAGCTCCTAAGGTTGTAAACCTTACCTTTCCCCAGCGGGTGAAACCTCTTTATCCGCGGGACCCCTCTGCACCATAAACGTAACTTATTGAAGCTACGCTGCGATTCATCCTTATTAAATCCATCCGCTTATTTTCCTTTAATATTCTTTTAGACGAAAAGGTCGAGTCGGACCTCCTTCGCCGTCTCGAGTTACATATTGCTAGGGTGCGTCTCGAGGCTTATTTAACGCGTAAGGTGTTGAAGCAGTGCATCCGGGTCCGTAACTCCGGTCTGCTAATAAGTAAGCCTTATGTGCCATATGTTGCGTTTGCGGCCGCGGGTAAGTCTATTAGCAATTGCTACGAAAACGGGGGTCGTTCAGCTCGTTACTACAGTTACGAGCGGACTGGAAGCGGATACGCCCCCGTTGAATTAGTCTTAAGGCCATAAGCCAAGGCTATATTACATGTCCACCAGCTTTATAATAAGTTTTAACCGTTTCTGAAAACAATTACGTCCATGAATAACTAAAATAAGCCGATGTTGATTAGTAATAGACAATAACCGACGAACTAAAAAGTTGGTAGCCATTATTACCACTTGGAAGCTGGGCCTATGTATGTATTACATAGACGAGTTCGACAAATTTATTTCGTATCGCCGTAAGGAGGGTAAAGACTCCCTCCGCGCCTTTGCCTAAGGGCATACGGCTTAAAGCGTGGGATCACCTCTTCACTGACGCCGATAACGGCGTCAATAGCAGTAATAGCGGTAACGCTAATACAAAAATGGAGGGTGATAGGAAGGATATTAAAGACGTAACGGCGTCGCCTTTTCTGTCATGACTCAGACAGCAGTTAGGTCAGGAAAACAGGCCAGCAAGGAAACTACGTCACTGAGACGCCTGAAGTCTAACACATCAGGCGGGGAACATCTCTTATGTCAGCAGACCCAGGGTTAGGGTTAATGCCAAGGATATGTTGGATATGTTGGATATGAGGTTATCCAAGCTATCCAAGGACATGCCAAGGATATGTCGGATATGTTGGATCGGAGGTTATCCAAGCTATCCACATTATACAGTACTGAAGACGTATGAAGGATTGAGGATATAAGGACACGGTCAGCACCACACAGATAGTATTTCCTTCATAGCTCTTCAGTTGTCAATCTAAGTATTCAGTCTACCCTGAATAGCCTCACGGCTTCTGATCATTACTCGCACGAACACAGTCTTGATATTGCACCTTTTGTTACCTCTGCTACCTTACTGTTAACATAAACCCTCTGACACCTTCTACATACTCACGGGTATTTAGTGTGATCATTACATTTTCCCTTTTCTTTAAGTAGTAGAAATATATCTCTTACGGCCGAGCCAGCGCTCCCGGCTATAATATAATACATTGTATAGTAATTTTATTATCTTTTATAAAAATAATCGTAATAATAATTACAAATAAAACATGTATATTAGGTTTAAGGTACATAAAACAAAAAGTGTCAATATATTAAAGGCGGTACTAAATCTTAAATTCGAATTAAGAAGGATGAATTATAAAAAACAAAGTAAGGTTTCAATACTTATAATGAAAATTAATAATTTATTAAAACCGATACGAAATTGTAAATTTAAATCGAAAAAGGTAAATAGTAGAAAACTTAGTAGGACCGAAGTGCGTATAAAACAATAAATACTAGTATGTTAAGAGTAGCGCGAAATGGTATATTTAAATCGAGAAAATTCGTAACGGCGGTATAGGTATAAGTTATATACCGTAGTACAATTCGAAAAGCGATATAGATAGTGGGTTTTGGACCGCTCCAAATTGTTAAAAGTGGTATAATAGTATATATAAAAAAAGAAATACCGTAAAATATAATTTATCAACCTTATAAGGGTCGTAAAATGTTTTCAAAGATACTAACAAATAGTGTATTTGACGATATAAACGTTTCTAATACTCCGTTCGGGGTATTCTTAGTTATTGCGTCCGATATATTAGATTTTCCATCGATTCACCTTGTTTCTTCGATTTCCCAGTGTTTATATGACTCATGTGAAGCTATAATATTGATTATCAAACGTTTGTCATTCGTAGAACCAAGTTTGATCAGGTATTAGGAAAGTGAGAAAAAGTTAATATATATAACGGAAAGGATAGATCGTAAACTAAAGTTGAAAATAATTATTCGAACCGTTATCACTATAATGATTTCTGAATCGAAACCTTTAACCATATTATAAATTCTGAAGGTTAGGACGCTTTCTACAACCTGATTATACTTAGTAAAGCTTTAGTAAATAATATTCTTACGAAATGTAAAGCCATGTCGGGCCGGTATTTCGGGGCCAAAGATGAAAACTAAGCCTGTTTACAAACTATAATTATTATTATTAGCGAAGAAAATGTCAGTTAAAACAAATAGCTTTATACTATATATATTTAACTGTATAAATTATGAAACGAATTTTCAATTCTGTATTTTTTATATTAAACGATTATTAAACGCCTTATTCATTTCGTTTAACGTAGAGTTTGAATATTATGCGGCAACTGAAAGGTGAAATGCCGTTTTCGGTTATACTACTAAAATAACCCAGACGCCGCGTACGCGCTAACACCTACATTTGTCAACCCTTTTTACGCTATTCAAGACGATAGGTAAACTTCATCCAACTGTCTATTTTATGTAAGGCACAAAACGTTGTTCCGAAAAGTAATAGTAACGCTATTAAAGTTGATTATATGGTTTTCCATTAGGTACATTTTAGCTTTTGTTTTTGGACTGAGTTCCAAAACCTTCCCCTCTTTAGATGCAGAAAACGACGAGTCATATAATATTAATATATTTTCCATGTATATACCAGTTAATACAAAGCTGTTAAAACGGGCTATTAAAACCAAAAAATATAGGTTAAAGGTTAAGTTACTTATTTCGAACCGTTTCTTAAAGTACCTTCAATAGGTATTATAATAATAAACACCAGTTTTAGATAGGCCGTAAAACGGTTTTAAAATACGTAAAATCGTTTAAGGTAGGTGATTTTTTAAAATCTATAGGTATATCGGTGTAAATGTGTTGTTTAATATACTCCTTAAACTAGCTATAATCCTATATAATTTGACAAAGTTTATGATATAAATGACCAAGGGTATTAAGAGAGGTTAAAAATTTAAAATTAAGCAGTTAATAACCCGTTATAAGGTAGGAGATTGAATTATAATGTCTTTTTTACTATCGTCATTATATTCTTTTATAAACAGGCGGATTTTTTCGTATGGTTTTCCGGTCTTATCCTTAACTTCGTATATGAAAAAAGTAGGGAAAATTCTTTAACCGATGTAAGTTTTTAGATCAACTGATTTAAAGCGAAATACACCTTGTTACAAAATGGCAGAGATTTCTGTTTAGGTAAATTATTCGAACGAGGCCCCTAAGGTAGTGATAATACTGTCGTAACGGAGTTTTTGGCTACACTCGCGGTTTGACATCGTTTTCTAAGTAATAAAGAAGTTTTTGATAAAGTTCCTAAGGCGCTTTTTAGTTTTCGAACTTAAAGGGAAACTTCGGCGGCGAGGTACTTGTAGGGTTAGTACAAATAGGCCGCTTTCGTTTAATAGAAGTGGGTCGAAAGTACGATTCGGGGTATAAGTTGGAACTAGAAGCGGTTTGGATTCGTGATTCTAAATGGTATCCCATCGGTAGTTCTTGTCGGACTGCGGTTTTAGGCCGCTTTTTTTTATCTTTCTTTTATAATTTCATATTATTGTTCAGCGAAACAAACATGTATATTTTGGTAAATGAACAATTATATCATGGCTTCTTAACCCGTGATTTTTTCAAAGTCGAGTCCACACATCTTGAATTCTCTCAACCAGGACCTCAAATTATGATGATAAGTTTAAAACGCCAGTTTTATGTAGGCTATTCCTTATGGTTTACGCTTATAAAACGTCGTTTTTTTACCCGTAAAAAAAGTAACGTTACTATAGATTTCATTATATTATTTTCCCTCTACACCGTAGTTAGCGATGGTGTAAAGCATGTATAAATTATGGGGTAAACACCGAAAACACAGAGGGGAGGAATTAGTCTACTCGGGCCGAAAATGTTATGAACTGCGCTAACCGTTATTTAGAGGATAAAATCTTTTAGACTGGTACCATTTAACTTTTTAAATAGCATCGTATATACCCTTTCAAACGGTTTACAATACCGTTTACACTTACTGATACCTTATATTACTTTTACTAATATTTGTTTACACTCGTTGCCGGCGATCCTAATATTTAGACGCTATTAAGTAAAGTCGAATGCCATATTAACGTGGACGGTAATTTAGTCTTAAAGTCCTAAGTTAACGTTTGACTACTATTTAACCAAACCGTACTAATAATTTATAATGGAAGCGCTTCGTATTAACTTAGCGACCTGAAATATTGTTACCGCGTCGACGGCCTGAAATACCTGTTTATTATTATAATATAAAATATTAATAATTACCTTGTAGTTAAAGTTTACGTTGTTTTAAAAACGGAACCTAAACCGCCATAGAGTATATAAGTATAACTGGCATTTATAGTAAAACTTTTCCATAGTTTTAAGTACGTCTTTTTTTATATCCGTATAACTCACAGTGTAAAGTAATCGTAAAAGGCGTTTCATTAAAGGGTATCCGAATCGACAGTATAATATTCGTAATTTCAATTAAGTTAATTAAATAACTTTAATCGTAAGTATTCAAGGAGAAAACCATAAGTAGTCGAATTTAAGTCGGAGCGCTACGGATACGTTATATAAGGCGCGAATGAGTTAGTTGGTCGTATTAGAAACATCAATTTCGATCTTATTTATATTAGTTAACGAATACGAAAATAGCGTTTTAAAATATATTAAATAAAACTTAACCTGTCTAATCGCGTCTTTACAACAACCATTCCAAGCGACAACGCTTTACTTTTACCGAATAAAACCTTTAGATATTCATTTATATAGTCGAACTAAAATTTCGGAAATTTCGCTACGAACGCATTGAATTGTTGTTTTCCGTCCATTAAGATTTCGGCCGCGTCGGTATTAGGCATAATATCCTAAAACCAGTTGCTTTATTTTTTAAAAAACATAAATCATAACGTTATATAGGTGTTTAATACCCTGTACCATAATTTAAACCTATACTTTATAGGAAGGGAGCGTTTTATAAACCTGTGAACATGAGTTGGGTGGTTTTGTCACCTTGTGTTATAAGGTAAATATTATTACCTTTGAATTCTTCTTTTACGGAAGTGTATTCGTAGGGATAAGCGTTAAGTTAATCTTTTACGCCTTTGTATTCGGTCACATATGCTGTAAAACTAGTTTTTATTCGGTTTTCAATTTCGTAATCGGCTTAAAACTATCGTTTGGTCCGAATTTACTCGTAAAATGGGTGGTTAGTAAACTAGCAGCTGGTTTACCGTATATAATATAACGCTTTTACAAACCCGTAAGGATCTTTATACCTTTTTGTAAGTATTATTATAACCGTGGTACTTTTCGTTTATTACCGTACGATCGTTTCCACCCTTTATTACTAAGGCTCCCTTCCTAGTACCCTCCTCCCGAATAATTATACTTTAGGCGTTCGTTTTGATTTGGTTATACCTTAAATTTCCAATATAAAATATAGTCAATGGTTTTGGCGAAAATTGTTTTAGTAATTTGGCATTCGTCTTTCGTCTTATCGGCTACGAATACTGCTTCGAGGCTCGCAAGTCTACGTATAAAGGTCTTCAACGATGGTTTAAATAATACAAGGTCGAAATCTGAGTTTCTGCGGCATATTTGTATTATTACTTGCATAAATAGTTTGTCACATTTTCATTCCGATTGAAAGGCCTCCTAGTAATTTAGGAACTTTGTTAATAGGGAGGTAAATATATTTTTTAGGTTTTCATTAGCGTTTTCTCGTTAATATTTTACGGACTTTTACGTTATGCTAGTCTAATCTTCTATAGTAAAACTAGGAGTTGATTTTTTTTATTAAAATATTTTAGTTGGCTATAACTCATCGCAAATGTATCTACCTGCGTAAGGTGATATATATACCACTCTTTAATTTAATAAATATTATACTGGAAAAGATAAAGTAAAATTAAAACGGTTTAATATCTAGTCTTTTATATGTATTAAGTATTATACGTATTTTGTTGTCGAATATGTCGTACGGTTCGCCGCTATAATTTTCGTTTTTATTCTGAGGTAAAGCTAAGTTAGCAAACTTCGTAAGGTCGCTTTTATTAATGGGAAAACGGCGAGGTAAAAGGTTATGGTTAGGGTCGTAGTTAGTAGGTATTGGTTCGTAAGATATATATTAGCGTTTTACACCGCTTATTATGTTTTAAAGCGGGTTGTTTCCTTCATTCGAGCCATCTTTATCGTAGTTACGCTGGCTGTTAACGGTATTCGGTGCGTGGTCTTGTCTTAGTCTTTATTTAAAAACGTGTTTTAGAGAGGGTTAGTATTCAACCCTTATCATAAATGATCTTTATGGTATTTCCTCCTTTTCCGTCGATTCCTCCAGCTGCGTTTCCAATTCGCGGAGGGTATCTAGACTTACTAAGCGTTTCGTCTCTATTTGTGGAGTCTTTTCTCATTTCCAGTCAAGAATTTCAAATAAACGCTCCTAACGCGTCTTAAACTATTATTCCTTTACAAACTTTACTTTTATTACTTTATCGTTTATTTTCTTCGGCATTCATATAATTTCGATCGTTACTATAAAGCCTTTGTAATACGGCTGTTGTTTTCACTGGTTGTATTAATCGCTTTTCTCCAAAGTTTTTTTGTATTATTTTAAAAATCGTACCATCGATCATACGTTACCTATCCGGCGTCCAATTGTATAAATCCTTTTTAAATCGTCGAATAAGTCGCCCCTTTTGATTTCTCTGTTATAGTAGTTCAAGATTATGTTAATAATATACCTATTTATAGTAAAAGAGTTTAAATCCTTTACTAATACTTCGATTATATTATCACATATATTAAGGTCTAAATACTTTAGAATACTGTTGGGAAACGACGTATATGTAAAACGGTACTCCTTATATTCGTTAGCGTTTACTAAATACATTATTAGTAGGGTCATAGTTGTGCCTAAGGTAGGTAATTCCTATATGCACCCGTAATGCTAAAGCGGCGCAAATTATTGGTTTCGCGCTGTAATTGGGATTTGAGTACGTTTAAGGTTTCAAGAAAAGCGTATAAACGCGTAAACGCAAAGGAAATAAGATGTTAAGCATTTATCAGTACAAATGACATTCAAATAATACACCAATAAAATGTAATCATAGCCTAACTAGACGTTTTAAAAAAATAATTAATGTTTATTAGCGTTATAATAGTTAAACGACGAAGAACAACTTCAAAGTTGCAAGTACTAAACTTAAAATACGCGGTATAAGGCGAAAGTAGCGGAGCGGATAGAGTGAATGTGAAAGGAGAAAGGAAAATGTGGATATGGGGAAGTATGTGGTGCGATTAGGTGTATAAGCCCTGGTCATATTTGATAAGCGGTTTGGATTATCGTATTTTACCCGCTTCTAAAGGTTACGAGCGGTTTGTGTATTATATTCGTAACTGTTTTTGGGTTTCGCAAGCGATTTATATATTACTTTTATAACCGGTTTTAGGTTTTGTAAACGTTTTGAATGTTATTTAAATCGGGTTGGTCCTATCGAAGGTTTCTGAAAACTTAATAGTTTCGGCTTACGTAGCCTAATACATAATAAAACGCTTTTTAAAAGGTGCCCGGGTACGTTTAAAACGTTAAAATAAGTTGAAGGTTAACGCAACGGGGTTTTTAGTAGACAAAGTACCAATTGGTTAATAATATTGTACTAAACTGGTACTTTTTGAAGTTACTCTAGATTTTACAGTTTTATTACGTTTCGGGTTTTAAATGCGTTTCTGCGTAATTCTAAACTCCTTCATTGTTCTTGTAATGTGTAATAGTAAAGTACAAATAGTTAGGACTGCTATAACATCCCGCTATAGATATTTAACTTCGGTTTATTTTTTTCTTTCCTTAATTATCTATAGTCAATTTAATCAGCGATTCTTCAGTGTCGGTAAAGTATGCTTATTCACGTAAATATAAATGAAAAGTAATCGTAAAATGGGTATTGTAGTAAAGATATATAATAAGGTTAGATGAAGCATTTGAGGGGTGTACGCTATGGATAGGAGGTTATAAACCCCTTATTCGGGCAGTGGTACTTTTGCCATACATTATGGAACACCCCTTCTAAACTACGCCACGCATAATGAACTTTGCACGAGTACAACGTGCAGCGTGACACGTTATTGTGCACTCCTGCAAGAGTGCACCTTGCAATATAGTGTACTGCTACTTGACCTATGTATACTAGTGTTAGGGGTATATAGTAGTATTTACAAAGAACGTTATTTATTAGCGTTTTTTCATACGGTATAGAGGAACCGCTATTATAGTATAGATCAATTCCGAAACGTCGTAAATATATTAGAAGAGGTTCTTTTTACCTTTATAAAGAGTTTTATTACAGGGATAATAAAACGTTTGGAAGGTTATGTAGAGTTAATGTAACAGTTATACTATATAAAAAATATTTTAATATCGATAATAGTGGTATTTTCATCGATTTCCGCTAATCAACATCCAGGTACTAAATAGTTTCAATGAATTTAATTATAAATAATAAAAGAATATAAATACCTCAAAATTTCCTAATTAATACGTTTGGCAACGACGTTGATTTTAAAGTGGAATACAGTGTTCAGACGTTGTATTACTCCCGTTCTATCGAAAAAGCGTTTTCAAAACTCACCCGTTGAATTTAAACCTTGGTTATTAACGATGATGTAAAGGAACTCATAAAATTTATAATATTAGCTTAAAAATTATTTCGAGTGAGCTTCAATGTTTATAATTTCTATCGCTTTCAAAATAACAATTTTGTTCTACCTATTCGTAATTACTACAAGGTGTCGTTAGTGGTTAATTAATTTTTAAGGAAAGTAGATTATGAAATTAACCAATAGGTCGTTTTGAAACCGTTTGAAAACCGGTAAGGACTCAAAAAATCGCTTTCGATAATATTGTCAATAAGTCGTCCGCTTATGAATATTATAATTGTGATAAAAAGGTTGAACCGTACGATGTACCCTAAGTTAAAAATACGACCTGGATAATATAACGAAAATAACTTTGCGGCCTAAGTAGCTGGCAAAAATCAGATCGTATATATTTTGAATTAACGCAATATTAAAGAGCTTATAAATACGAACCTAAATACGGTTATTAAACCGTAAAACGTTATTATTACCTACCTCATATTCCGAAATGAAGTCATTAAGTGCCTTGTTTTTGTCAACGCGAATATCAACGGATAGCCTGCAATCGTTTATACGTATTAAGCGGGTCAAACAGGGGTGAATAACACTCTGGGTGATGGCGGCGTTCCAGTTGCTTTGAAGGTCAGTGTTGGTCAAAATTTCGTAACGTTTCAGGATATATTTGCGAATAATAGTCAATCGAAAAACTCTCTCGCTTAGAGACTTCGTAAAAGTGACTCATTTAAGGCGAAGGAACAGTAGTTTTTGGCCCAGTAGTCTTAAGTTAAAAAACCTTTAGGGATATCCTAATTGAACTAAACTAAGCGCAACAACTAAAAAGTAGCTTCTGATTTTACCTACTTTATCAATGATTAACCTAATAAATATTGATCAATATTGGTAGACCTTTATCGTTGCAATGTAATCGACTCAAATCACGGTCAAAATAACTAGTGAATTGCATTTAAAGTGACGATAAGGTTTGTTCCAAGTTTGGCATACCGCTAGCCAGTCTGCATACTAATATATATAAGCAACTACTTAGTCCATGCTGTACATTGAATTGAATACTCCCTACACTTTTCTTGCACCTAATACCGTCAACTTCTAGTCAATACAATCAACTTACAATCAAAATAGTTGACTTAGATGTACTGAATATGACTTCTATTCCAACATTAACAATATAATTATGTAGAACTATTCCTGGAAATATAGTACCTTTATGGAGCTTAATTCAGTTATGATTCAAAAGAACCTTTTTAAGCCAATTGCAATCCATTTGACTATAATGCATCCCATTTAGTACAAGTGGTTAACAATGCAAAATACCTTTACACTATTCGATATAACAACGAAATTTTAATACTGAAGCTATATAATTCGAATATTAGATTTTAAGATATTAATTTAAAATTGTACTTCATAAGTGTATCGTTATAGATTATTTCAATATGTTGTTGTTGATTATGGATCGACAACTATCTATAATAAGCGTCTTAGCTATGTTAATACATTTGGTTTGTAATTTCTTTCTTTTTCTTTAAACTATGATGTCATTCAATCGTTTACATCATATATCCTGTAAGCGTTCATCACTTAAGTATATATCCAATCGCTTTCTTTACGTTAACTGATGTTATCTAACCTGAAATCAGTTGTTTTATTGTTTGAAGCAACATTTTCCAAGTTTTAGCCATAATAATAGTAAGATAATCAATGATTTTATGACGAGCTATAAATTTAAGGAGTTATTTGGATACAGCGACTTTGAAACCTGGTAGATCGATATTTGGAACAAGTTTAATAACGATTGTTATTCTTATTCACAAATATAACTTCACTTTTTATACAGTTCCCTCTTTGTTCATCGACAAATAATTTTTATTCTATTCATGAACAAGGGTTTAGCGTTAATTGTACATATATTTGTATCATTTTGATAACTTCTATTAATTACAACGTTCAAGAATCAATCAAAAATGTGAAGCTTGGTAAATATTTAATTAAGTTACGTTATTATAATGATTAGCGCTATTTCTTTGTATTCCAATTTTTAAAACTTCTCTTAATGTCCAAGAAAAGGCTGAATTTTGGACTTATAAGGAGAATATTCTACTACTTCTTTATAGTTTCAATTCAACTACCGAAAAAGGCCCTTATCGCGCTACCTAACTTGAACTACATCTTCTTTTCTTAATTTTGGTGCGTTAAATGAGTATAAATTGAACTATATATTCGTAATAATCGAATTTTTTAGTTGTTTTAAGTGAAAGAACCCATATTTATAACACTGAATACTAGTGAGTCAATGAAAAATATCGGAGAGTTTTTTATATAAAACAAATAGCAAAAGTAAAAGCAGTGAACAATATTAGAACACAATGCCAGTTAAATAAATCCTATAGAGTTACCCAAAGTAAATACTGATATTAAAAACTATAAATCTATCAATTGATTTATCAAAAAGATAATAATAATGTACCTATATATACAGAAAGTCAATATGTAATCATTTGGATTATTATATACATCCTATATATTCTTCTTGATCTGAATGAAACCAAGTTACTAATTGATACAAAAATATATCATAGAACCCCCCATATCACGTTATATATTTATCCATTAGAAACAAAACCTATGTAACGACTGATGTATTACAATTTAGACTCTCTTTTCATTAACTCATTCGCTAAAAAAATTCTTATTCCAAACTCCATTTACGTTATGAAATTATTTTTGTTTTTAATCTTTTGATTCGAACTCTTCTATAAATTTTTTCCCGTTTCATTTTCACCACGTATTGTTTTCAATGATATGTACCTAATTCTTTATATCAGTCACAATCTAAAAGTTTCGTTTTTCGACAACTAAGTTTGCTAAAGACTTTAAACTCCAATGTTCATTTAAGCTCATTTTCGAGTTTGACATTGAAATTCCTGATTATATAAACTTCTAAACTTGTACTTAATCGTGACTGTTTTAGGAAATCTCCTTTAGTTATGAGGAGTATGTTAAAATTGGTTCATCTTCTGTTCCTAGTATGATTTTATCTTTCTAAGATGATTCTCCATTTTCTTAACTTTCTCTGATTTCATAAAGTAAACATTTTCTTTCCTTAACCATTCGTTCAACACGTGAAAAAGCTTCATCTAAATTTGAAATTAGACTTTTGCGGAGGTCACAAATGCCTTATTTTACGAGCTTCATTATCGTTCTCATCTGATTCCCATAGTATCCGGAAAAAATAGCGTATAGTTGTAGAGAGCGTTAAGAAAATCATGCGCTAAAGATTTAATAACTCTAAAAAGAAAATTAATAACAAGGAAAAGAGTTTACGTGAACGTTGAAATCGTTGAATGTCGACATAGGATTTCATTCTTAAATAAAGGTTTATAGTCGATAATCCTAGTTGAAAACCGTTGAATTTTTTTGTTTTCAATCATTTTATTACACCTCCTGAAACTATTTTCAAGGTTAATAATTCTTTCAATGTGTTTGTCATATTGTTGTAGTATTTTAGTTTAATATGTAACGTCATAATATTGTTAAGGAAGTTGATCACTTGTTTCATTACGTATTAAGGTTAGTCGACTGGTAATATAATAGTTTTGCTCATTCTGGAGTCTTTCATTACTAATTTAGGAAGGGTGATATGAAAAATAGGATATATCTGTATTATCAGTGATAATGATAGTTTGTAACCAACTTTAGAAAGTTTCGTAAAATTTTAGAGAATCCGATCTTCGTGGTCTAGTTTATCGCTTAGCCTTTTGATTTTGATTTCCATTCAACAATTTTTAACTTCATTTTCATTTATAAGTATTATCCATATAATCCCTTTGAGATTTACGTACCTGAATATTTGTATTTTAGTAAAATAGAGTTGTTTTTAAATTTCCCTTTAATTTCTTCAGTGTTCCTGGTTTTTTTAGTTACCTTGGAAGAGTCTTGTTCAATATCCTTGCATAATAATCCTATAGTCCATATTAGTAGTTTATGTAAACATAAGGTGAGTTTTTCTTACATGTAAATTTTTCAATATAGAAATTATACTTATAGTGGACTCATTACTCAGTAATTCTTCAGGTAGAAGAAAAAGAATTAGAGGTATTAAATAAGAATTCATTCAATTTGTTCTTTCTTTTTCATCTGTATGCGGATGGTAAAATGTAAACATTTTTGGTTTCAATCTCATATGTGATATAAGTATTATTTTGAAATTGAAACAAAAAAAGTTGTCCGTTATAATTAATGTTTTGAACGAATAATTATTAATGATAATCATTTTGAAGCCGAAAATGGGGAGTTTTCTACTTAATGATGGTCTTTATAGGTACTAGAATTGATTTAATTAGTAATATTGAAAATTACTATAAAAATACATTTAAGAGCAGAATGTTTGAAAGATTTTTGTGCCGTTGATAATTTACTGATAAAGTTTAGTTTATTAGAATGTTACATAACGTGAGTTGTTGATACAGGGTTTGGTATTTTATAGGGATTAGGTTATTTTCATTTGATTTCACTACAATTATATCAGTATTTAATCATGGTTTCACTCCATCGTTGAATGTTAAGCGAAGTCTACCTTTCTTTGATCCTATGGTAGTTTACGTGATTACTTGAGATAACGTTGATTTTTCCTTTCTTACGTAAAAGGATTCTTCAAGTATTTGTTTTGAAGATAGTTTGTTTTTCTGGGTTTTCATTCTGTTTATAATCTCATCTTCAATCAAAACAATTTCGTTCTTCATTTTCCTTACCTTCACGGTAAATAATTTTAAGGTTGAACTACAAAAGGGCGTTTCCCCATTTCGTCTATCGTCCGTTACATAACTTGTTATAATAAACCAAACCTGATTTTCATAATTCGTATATACCGTAATATAGTGTTGCATACCAATTAAATGATATCACTATTCTCGATTTTTTTGTTATTCGTTATCAATAACTTTTCATAGATTTGGTAAATACGTTTCATCCATTAAGTTTTCAAAAAAGTTACTAATTGTATGAAATCTTTTTTGTCGCGTTATCTGAATTGTGTTCCGATCTCAAAGTCATAAATAGTTGTTTCTATTTCAAAAGTTGTTTCAGATTGACTCTTTGGAACATGAATTCCAATATAATTTATAGATCAATTTCGTAGAAAACCTTCTATATACTATCTATTCATTAAAATAATAGTCCTTGCGTATAATATTTGTAAATATCGTTTGAAATTCACCATATTCTTTGATTAAATACTGGTAAAAATGGGCATATCTGAAGAATGTTTTCACGGTTTCAACGTTTGATCACTTTGAATATTCCTTCATTGCTGTAACTTTACGTTTATATAATTCGATATATCGTCTTTTACTACAGTAATCGAGGTAATCAACGTTCTGAAAAGATTTTCCCCTGGTTTCACGAAAAACGTTACATATAATATCTTTTAAATTGATTTATGTGCAAATGATAAATATTTGAAGAGGATTAACAAATAAAAATAAATATCGTTGAGGTAAGGCATAACGAATATATTTAAGTGTTATTATAAAATCTAGTTCATATTTTTTTTAAGAAAAATTCAATTGATGCGTTGATTCATTCGAAGAGGATAACCAAGTATTAGTTATATTCATAGGAATTACCAAATCATGATATGAATATTTCCCGTTTGAATGTGGATACTAATATATAATTTTTAAAATTAGTCATTATGAACTATTCCTTGTTTCGATATCTGTTTTATAATGTTTTCATAAGTGGTAGTATATATTTCATTTTCAATAAGAATATTCTTGAATAGTTCAGTATCTCGATAAAAACGTAGCTTCAATTTTCGTTGCGTGTAATAATAATAGAATATTATGTTGGTAGCTATAAAAGTTCAAATTATTTTTTCTTTGAGATTTCTTCCAAGTATTCGTTATTGTTTTCGAATCATTATTGGTTAAATCTGTGAAATTAAAAAAAAATTGGTGCCGTATTTTCAAGAAAAACTTCGGAATCATATTGCTTTTGATATGTGATTTCGATATCAATGGTGTTCTTTATACATATTGTATAAAACAGACATATTTCAAAATCATTTTAATAGATTGTAAGTTCATTTCTTATTTTAATTTCATATAATATATATTAGCATTTGTTTTTTAATTTTATCATTTGCCGATTGATTTGTTATTAAAATATGTATCAATTTCGAATTTTTGTTTATTCATTTTGTAGAGGTCTTATATAGCTTATTAGTTATTATTCGTTGAAACCAATATTTTCTACAAAGATGAAAATAAGTTCGTTTAAGCATATCATTTTATTATCCTCTTCCAATTGAATTCTTTCTCAATCCTTAATCGCAAACTTCTTGTAAGCTATAACATTATCTTAATTAATTGAGTCCATAGTTTGATCGATTGGTTGAATACTACTCTGAATCTGATGAAATTTCCAAATTAATTTGCGTTTTTATCAATCCAAGATATTCGACGTAATAGATATGGTCAATCCCTAGATTGATACTAGTAGATAATGAAACTCCATATGTATTACGTTTTCTTTATAATTAACCTTTAATATCTTCAAAATATTAAGTTTCTTAAATTATTCTCTCTGTTGCGAGGTGACTCTGTCCTTATTAATAAAATTTGTTAAATATAATTTCCTTACAAGATACAATGGAATGATATACTGAATTGTTATTTGTGAATTCTTCAATTCACTTGAATATGTATTTAGTTATTTAATCAGTAATATATGAAGGACTAGAATATTAGGATTGGTAGTTACCCCTTAATGAAAGATCTGGACCTTTCTCACAAGGTTCTACTTTGTTATATTCATAAAGGGTTTTCCTTTGGATCGACAACAAATTATGTATGACACTCAATAGTTTCAGTATTTGCACCAATCTCAGGTCTTTTTCGATATATATGCCTTAATTTAAGCTTTTCCATAGTGTTGCTAATTTGAAGGTTTCCGTATGCATAAAATAAAATATTTTCCCTCAATTTTTATCATTATGTATTAAATAGTATAATATGATTACCAAATAACTTCATTGTGAAATGTATTTGCTTTGTGAAAATAAGTCATTAGTTTCGTTTTTAATAGTCTAAGGAATTTGGGAGAAATGTTAACTCCACGTATTTTAGATGTATGAAACTTAAATGAAAAGATTATATTACTAATGTATTAGTTATTCGGTTTGATAATTTTGAACTTGTCGTGGTTTTAGAGGTTGATTAGTTTCCACCTTAATTTTTGGGAAGGGATATGTTATCATTGTCATTGATAAAATGATAGTGTTTAGTATAATTGGTATTTTTTCAAGTATTATTATAGTTTTCTATTGGCATTGAATTTGTAAACGATTTTTTCTTCTAAATTTGTTCATTTGTTTTCATTACCAATAAATGGAAATTATTATGTGGTATTTCGTTTTTGACATACAATTTGCAACTTGATTTGAAGTAATAATTTATAATATTCGAATAATATAAGTGGTTATTTCGTATGACCGTATTATACGATAGCCCATACCTTTCTATGGCGACCCATCACATCTTTTCAAGTTTTTTTGACAGTTAAACTCAATAATACTTTTTGGAAGGGCATATTATGTAACTGTTTATGTAATAAAAGATTTAATCAAAGGTTTTACAATGAGAGACCGGTATATGTTTTGGAAGTCGTTTGTTTTCCAGGCTGTAAAAATCTAATTCGTTAGGGTATATAACATACATAACGTATATACCATATTCGTAAATATATACTGTATCTTATCGTGTTTCACTGGGTATTCCTCGTCGATATTAGAATTAAATTACAATTTATATTTTTTGTAAATATACATTGATTTTCGGTCTTCAAGAACAGGTTTCCAGATTTATCGTTATTTCTAGGACATTTTCTGGCGCAATTTCCCTTTTATTTAGGATTATAATATCCCTTTTCTAGTTTTTGGAAAGAATACTTGCAGTTTATGACGTCAAATTCCATTGTTACAGAGTAAATTGTGTTCTTTTCGTATTTGTTTTATAATGAAGCGGTTGCAATCAATCATTTTCAATATTTAGCGGACTTTGGAACTTTTGAATGTTTTTAAAGTATTTCTATTGACGTATTTATTTACGTTCGTCCAAAGTAATATCGATATTTATGGATAAAATAACATATATCTTAAATTTCTTGTTCCTATTCTTGGACCTTATTTATCTTGAACTTTATTCTTTCATATTTTTCAAAAAAAAAAAAAAAAAAAAAAAAAAAAAAAAAAAAAGCACTACGTTCCGTCCGAGGTGGGTGGAGATAAATTTGAGATCAGCTTTGGATTCAAAAGTTTATTTATATCATTCAAAATGTACGATTGAATTTTCTACCGAGTTTTCATTGTTCAAATCACCTAATACGTCTTTTAATATACCATAGAGGTTTTTGAAGCTCTAAAACATCTCATTACTACCTTTGTCTCCATTATCATCCCTATTTTCCAAAACGTATATTGAAAAAAAAGGTTTATACTAGGCTAGAACGTCTCATTTAAAGCGATATCTAGCAAACACCACTTTTTCAACTTCAACGATAAATAATTTAAAAACAAAGCAATAGCAACATAGAGTCGAGAATCCTTGAAGAATTTCTTGGGTTCTTTTTAAAATGGTGGATTCATTCTTCTCATCAACCTAAACTTATTCAAAGACATATAATTATAGTGTTTATTAACGAACTCGGAAAATATACTCAATCATTTGAATGCGAAAAGCCTCGAAGTGGTGATATTTCAAACGGTGAGAGATTTGAATACCATTGTACTATTGATATTCGTCTAATATGAATGAGGTATAATAATATAAACCAAAATTAACAAAATATTATATATAGATTAAATTTTGAAAGTAAATGAAATATTATCAAGGTCTTATATTATGTGATTATTAATAAATATCAAATGAGTAAATATTGTCAAAACTCTATAGTAAGGAATGAAACGCTACAAAGCTATATAAAGTAAATACTTTAATATTTGAAAATAAATTTAGTAGGTCAATTTGTAAAGGTTATACGTTTTTTGATACATTGAGAACTTCAATATTATCTTGTCTCAATCATTATATCAATCTTATTGATCCATCGTAACCTTCGCCTAACACAATTTTCAATCTTTGCTATTATTAACATTATCACTCACGTAACGTATTAAGTCGCTTTATTTTTTACATATAATATTCTCCGTCTGACATGTTGCGCTTCAGGCTCCAAGTAGTTTGGTTGACCTACTGATCTATTTCTTAATCCAACTGCTAACTAAGTCATAATTGAACCTTATGTTGGAATGGTAGCGATTGCCGTGCAGTTAGTCAACTTTACTTACAGTAAAGTTGACTATATTAACTGCAAGTTGAGTGTATTGTTTTGTGGATCTACTGTATTGACTGCAAGTCAAGTACAATATGTGCTCACTTCACACTAGGGTACGAGTCAAGCAATTGGTCATACAAATTAGTGTGCAGATATGCTAGCGGTCTGTCAAACCTAAAACAATACATGCATCACTTGGCTATTGCAATACTACTATTATTTCAATCAATCGAGTCGAAAAAGTTGCCACATGGAAAGCCTTACTAACACTAATAAATTCTCATTAGGTTCAACTCAAATTAACTAAGTAAAAGGCAAAACTACTTTCCGGTTGCATTCTACTTTAAAAAACAAGGTAAAGGAAAGATTCTAATGAAGGGCCTCTATTAGTACGAAGTCAGTCTACAACGGCAGGAAAACAGAGAAGACTTGTGAATTACGTCAGTTCATAACGGCAATTTGGAAGTAAACGCCGGTATTGTTATTAAAAATACGAAGAAATATTTACTATATCCCTTTTAAACGAGTTAAAATACTATTAATAGTCTTAAAAATCTCCAAGTTGACAATTGACTAAGTCAATACTATTACGGATAATATTACCGTAAATACGACTAAATCCTATGATAAACAACCAATAACAGTAAACGACTTTAGGCCTTACCTTTAGCACTAAACCTTTATCTTAAAAATAGAGTTTTTCGTTTCATTTCACCCCTTTCTCCCATTCCTACGACAATTTAATCGTTAAAATCGCTACTCTGAGAGAAAATACTAAAAACAGCCAAGTCACATTAAAAAATCCATATCACGCGACTTTACACTAAATCGTCAAATTCCTACGCGATTTTATGTCAAACTACCAAGTCCTACGTCCTACACCAACTGAAACGTTAAAATAGCTAACGAAGACACTTATTTTGGAGCCATCGCTATCCCTGCCAAAAACGAGATTATCAAAACATTCAGAACTCTCTGTTCTAAAAATTACGATAAAGACTTTTAGGGGCTAAATAACAACGAAAACTTAACATAGAAGAAAGTGGTTAACTTATTCGACTACTATATCGTCGATTGAAATGTTATTAAAAGAATTAACCGCGGTGCTCGTGCTTTCCGAAAATATTGTAACCTTTTACCGATTAAACCATTAATATATAAAAAAAATAGTTCAAGAGGAATTAAATCTTGGTCAAAATAAAAGCTTGAATAACGATAAGTTTACGTGCTAAAAAAAGCTCCTCTATGTTGGAGTAAACTCTCTTTGACTTGGCACAACTTAATAAATGCCCTCAAAACATTTACCACCAAAACCCTCAAGGCAAAGGAAAAGGCGTTGTAAAACTTTACCGCCCTCATAAACGTTCTAGAAAACTTTCCCTTAATCCTTAATTAAGTCAAACCTTTTTACGCATCGACGATAAAAAACCTATTAATTTGTTTGGCAACCTAGCACCTCAAGGTAACAACGCGGAATACACCTTTAGCGGCGATAGAGCGCCTAAAACAACGGCTACTAACGCGGAAAGAGGTATCAATATAGGCGCCATCCAGCGGTCAATTAATAAAAATCGTCATGTTCCACAAAACTTTGCTTACCACTAAGTCCCCCTTACCTCACAAAACTTCAATTAAAATCGCCAAACCATCTAAATCACTCAGATACTTTCCTAAAACCGTTAATTCCCTTAAGGTAAAGCTTCCCACAACAATTACGCCTATACGTATTAGCTTACCATAAATTCTACCAAAAGACCTTGAATTTTAAGCCATGATATTAACAATTACCCCTTTTATTATGACTCCAAGGCTTTGAAGTTTACGTTAATGGTAGTGAATATTATCGAGGATTAGAACGACTACTGCGAACTCTTTTCCAAACCAGTTAAAATCGTTAATTTCAATTATAAACTATTTACGGATTTCGAAATGATTTGAAATGACGTATAGAAATATAACAGAAAGCTTTACAACCTCCTCGACATAAAAATAATGATCTTTTTCAATATTTTCAAGTGAATAGAGGTTTTTTATTCTGGTTTTCACTCGTTATTTTCTGAACTCTTCACAGGTTACACCAAAAACTATTACCAAACTGTACTAACGAGAGTAAAAACCTTCGCAAAATCTATAATGGTATAAAAAGCTATTTTTAACACGACTTCTGCTATGGTCCGACCTAGGATGGTAAGCTAAATAGGTGCCAAATGGGATTTACTATTAAGGTACGGAGGAAGACTAGAAGAGGCTACTATAGCCCAACATACAGTACCTATAGGCAAGACCAGTACCTAATTCGTCACGTGCCCTTACACTTACCATATATGGACCGTACCCGGCCTATACCCGGCCTATACCCGAACCGTACTCGGTTCATACCCGACCTATACCCGAACTATATCCGGTCCATACCCGGTCTATACCCGACCTATACCTGAACCGTACCCGGTCCGTACCCAGACTAGAATTAGGCTAGATACTACCTATCCCATTAAGCGTATAGTTATGTAACCTATAAACTTAATAGCTAATAGCCTGAGTTTATAACATACCCCTCTCCTCCTTGAATGCTATAAAGGCTACAGCGTCCCGCTAAAGAAAATACTAAATGTGGGCCATAACCGCTTAATACGCATGGCGGTCGTAAGCCAGTAACATTACGTTTAATATATCGTATAACACTTCAGCCGGTTAAACCCTAGGGTTCTGACGCCGTATAACACGCCCCTTAGCTTTTCCTCCAGTACTCTATAACACACCCATAGGCTAGACATATAATATATCTCTATTACCGCCGGCAACGTATAACATACCCGTTAACACGTTATATAATATATCCTTTTTACCGCTGGCGTCGTATAATGTACCCGTTAAAGCTCCGTATAATATATTTTTCTTATCGTCGATATTGTATAATACGCCGTGTAAAATCGCGCTCCTACATCTAGTACCGTGTAACGCGCCCCGTATAATACGTAACCCTTACAAAATCCGGTCCATCAATCTCGATAAATATGGATGCCCCCTATAATCTCTTAAACTTCCTCCTTTTCCCTTTTATAACGCCTCCCTCGGTCGTTAACCCCCCCTTTGGTAACCATTATACGTCTCTTTTATATATCCTAATTAGTTATTCCCGCTAATATATCTTAGCTTTTTTTCTTAATTTATTATTATAACCGACGTATATAACGGGATTTACTTAGGTTACGTTATATTGAACACCTTTAAAAGAGATAATATACTACTCCGTAAGGTATACTACCCTATTACATACTGATACCCTACTATTAATTACCTACTATAGTCGTCTTACGCTATAGGAATTCTCCTCGTCCTTAAAGATAGAAAAAATAAGAATAAGCTTCCTCCATTATAGGCTAAAAACGTTTACATATTATATATGAACCGCCTTCTAAACTTTAAAATTCTTCTATTTTACATCCGAGTTTATTTGGCGTAAAGGTATCGTATATATCAAAAGGTTTATAATAAGGTAAGCTTTTAGATAAGCCTTATGAAGAACCTAACCTAAAATTAATTCCTCTTCGTAGTATATTTAAAAAATAAACTTACTTACGACCTTACCTAGTTGACGTATCCTTTTATATTAATTAATCATTACGGTAAAAAAAATAGGGGCTATATCTTATCACTTACGAATAATCGTCGTAGAGATATCACAAGTTATCGACAAGTTTTCAACCCCGCCTTCTCTAAATTATTTAATCAATTTACCTGGCTCCGCAATATCGTTCGGGTATAAAATGCTTTTACTATACTAGCCGTATAAGCCGTTTCCCCTTTAACTATACGTTTACATCGCCCCCTTTTCCTGGGTCCGTTTTTACCTAGGACTTTTCCGTTACTTTTTACTATATCGCCTATTTATAAAGATAGGACACCCTTAGCCAACCGGACTTTAATGCGTAATGTCTTCGCCCTAGCCCCTTTTCATTACCGCTATATACTCTTCCGTAATTTTAACCTAAAAGGCCAAAATAATATAGCTACCTAAACTATATTTCTCATAATTAATATAAGCTAAGGCTTATAAAATATAGCGAGCGACGTCTAAGGTTTAATTATATGATTCCGATTTTACCCATATCTTATTTGCTAACCTTAAATAGAAACGAAATAATTAAGCCGACCTCGAGTGGGTGTAAAATCGTACCCGAGCTAACCGTATTGCCTAAGCCTAAACTAATATATTACAGTCTTTAGTAACCCGCATAAAAGGCCGTTCTCTTAGACCTACCCCTCACCTTACTCCTCGTTAGCTATTATCGTTAGCCTCCTTTAACGCCCGTTCTTTTTAGCGTTATCCTTTATCGCCGGCCTCCCCTAACGTTCGTCCCTCCTCGTATTATTCGCTATCAGCCTTTCCTAACACCCGCCCCTTTTCGCGTTATCTGCTATCCACGACATCGCCTCTTATTCGTCACATTTCCAACCAACCCCCCTTTTTGACGCCTACTAATTTCCGCTACGCTTCTTATCGTTCCCCTCCTCCAATATTACCTAATACCCGAAGCTAATTATAATAGGGCCCCTAATGTTGGTAAAGTCGGTACTCGTTCAACTCTAATAAAGATAATAATAATGAATAGGTAAAGTTTCGCTGAATCGTAGTAAAACCCGCTTTACGGTCGGATATATATCCGAAAAAGTCGGTTAATATCTACCCGACCCTACCTATTATATCATAACCTTTTTTAGTAATAAATTCTCTTTTTTATTCCTAAATAAGATATTATCTCGAGGGTATAGGAGATTCGCTCTATACTTATCGTTTAATATAAATTCGACGCCGACGTCAAAATACTAGGCTATCATAAACACGAGGATTTCCTTAATGCGCCTTCAATTTTTATAAGGCTATAATATACTAATAACTTTTGAACAATTCCTACTTCGTCTTATTATAACCCTTTTATTTAACTAATATATAATAAATACCGCCACGCCCCATCTTTACCGCGAGGATTTCTTATACATTAAATTCCTTGTGTTTACCTTTCTCTACATCGTTAGCTATTAAAACTAATCCCGGACGAGTATTAAATAAAACCTACGAAAAAAGGGGTTCCGAAGCCGCACATTCAATTAAGTCTATATAGAATATAGAGTATTTATTAGGGACATTCAATACGATATTTAACGGTTTGAAAATATCGACCACCTGGTACTATGTGTAAAGCTAATCGAGCTTTTCATTCGGGCGGCTAGTTTTAATATTTTAAAGGCTGAAATAAACCCAATCCCCTACTTTATATCGTTTTGCCGGATGTGGCCTACGATTCGCCAACGTTTCCATTTGCTACGAAATATAAGTTATCTCTGTTTAAGCTAACTCCACCCGTTAATATAAATAAACTAAATATATAATAACTCGTTACACAAAACTAGTTAACGATTTCTTATTTCCGTTTACCCTTAGAATAAAAAAAAATTATATACATTTACTAAACGGTTGACGTTAAACTCGGTAACAGTGAACTTTCAGTAATTTAACGCGAATTAACAAGCGGGTAAATAGAAAACTTGAATATATTATAAAGAGGAAAAGATAATACACAAGTATTTTGAAATCTTTTATAAATATATAATACGCCGTAAATAAAAGTTATTCGATTCCTATGAGGAAATATAAAGTTATTTAAAATACACCTACCTAATTTAAACCGTAGTTACTAATAATAAAAGCTAAAAATCTACAAAATATCCATTATATATCCCAAAAACATTCTGTATACTTATCGGCAATTATAAACCATATAACCTCAAAGTGGGTAATTTTGAAAAGACTATTAGTAATTACTAGTCAATATTAAGGGCCGTTATTAATAGCTAGTAAGTTAACTACAAAGTCGACCGAAATATACGCCTAATACCGGTCGAGGATAAGAGAGGTTAAAGGAGGCCTCACCGTACGGTACGACGAGGTTTCGTTCCGTTATATAATATATATATTAGATATACACTTTGAATATTTATGACTGTTCCCTTTTAGTAGTAATCCAACTAAAAAACGCGAAACAAAATATTTTTACAATTATCATCTATAATAAATGAGTCGTAGATTCATTATAAAATCCTCATCGTTGATAATTCCTAATTCGATAACGATAAACGACTAAGATAACGTAATATATTCCGCGGGGTTATCCTGTAAATCGTAATCTATATTAACTATCTTGCCCTATGTAGAAAACGCCTAACGCCTTTGGAAATTGTTAAAAGGTGAACCTTATATAACGGATAGTTTGTTATTCCTTAGTCTTATAATTCTGCTAATATACCCGGGCCTAAAATAAGGTAACCTTTCGACGTTAACGATACTCGCGGGCCTAACGCGGGCCGGGACCACGTCGACACTCCCAATACCGTCGTATTAAAATCCTTTAACGTTATCCCTGATAACGACCCGAATGCAAGCCGGGTCTGGGGCGATACCGTTTTCGATGGCCTTTCGAAAACCCCCGACTTAACTATATAATATATATCGTTGTAATCTAATAACTAAGCCTCTGTTTCGCCAGATTCCATCGTATAGCCCGTCGTAATTTATGTTTTTTTCGATATATAAAACTATTGATAACACGTTGAATATACTAATAAAAATAGACGAAAAAACCCTTACGCTACATTCTTTAACTTCGAGCTTATCTTATGACTTACGAGTTCATGTATCCGGGAAAACTCCCTAAATTATGGGCCATTATAGTAGGTAATAATAAAAAGGTAAAATGACTTTAGCCTATTTAGCTAAGCTTTCCGAAATTAAACGTAGAAAAGAAAAATATTCTAATCCTTTATAATCCGTTAAAATAGTAAACGGTATACAGATACTACGTAATACAGAAGACCACGCCTTTAAAGAGGATATTACCGCGAAAAGCTTCTTATCTTGAATAGTATATTTCCTTTTCGTATCTGTTAACCATATAGAGTAGTAATTTACTAGAGTTAAAATACTATACTTATACCTTTACGATAAATACCCTTTTAACTTTATTTTCGAATAGTTGGTTTTTACTATTATTAGTCGATCCGGATTCTAATACACCGAAATCGGGGTCGTAATAAAGATATTCTTTGAGGTTTAATATTTTTTTTTTCCCGTTTCGTATAAACCTAAAAAATACTTTATTAGGTTACACGGAAGGGAAGATTCGGTAAGTTCAAGAAATTACTGATAAAATTATTGTAAAAGTTGGTAAAACCGAAAAAGTTTTAAACCTTCCGGATAGTACGTAGTAACTTTTACTTGCGGATTACCCGGACTTTTCGGGTTTGGCTCGGATACCTACCTTAACCGTTATAATAAAGCCTTCTTATTTTACTTTTTCAACTACGAAATCGTATTTTTTAAATCAAAATTGAACCTTACTTTACGAAGAGGTTTTAAAACCACGCCAACTTTCGTTATATAGTTTTATGTAATACCTAAAAAAAAATGTCTTTTTAATATGTTATATCGATTTTTTTTTAAACATCCGTTACTATATAATTAATATATTGTGAAAATGTCGCCGGCGTTCCCGTCAACTTGAAACAGGTAATTACCTATTTCAATAACCCGCATTTTATCCGAAACGCCATTAATTTTTCCTACTTTGGTGTAATTCGAATACGGTAAAAAGCTGTTCAAGTATTTAATTTCATAAACTATATGAACTTCGATAACGTATATAAGTTTTCCTTAATTAAAATCAAAGAAAAACGGTTTTACTTTGTAATTTTATTCAATACGCGATAATCGATATCAAACCGTTATTCCACCCCCGATTTGAAAAATAATAATACCGGTGTGATAACCGATAAAACGTTTACCTAAACCTAACCCTTATTTATTAACTCCGTAATCTATTATCGAAGTTGAAAAGGTTAATTTTATAGTATTTAGTATAATGACACCTAAAATCGGTTTAATAAAAATTTATCTTTATTCAGTTCAATATAATTATAGTAATTGAGTCTTCTCTTATATAAAAATAAAGTTATAGCTTTATCCTTATCGAATAGGTCGCGAAAATTCGTTAATTTTGGTAGAACATGAAATTAATCTTTTCCCTTTATAACCGTAGTCGTCGCCGTCGCTTACAAAATCCGCGTTATTTTGTAAAGCTTATAATATAAGCTTTTTGAAATAGGTCCCCCGTATGTTATACTTTTCAATATAAACGTTAGATTAAACCAAGGAAAACCGAACCTATTACGCCCTATATATTTCTCGTCCTAAGGTATATTATCTCTATATCGATAACTAAGCTTCCTTAACTTCGAACAATCAAACAGTTACAGATAATGTTTGATATTACCTATCAATATTGTATCTTCGGTATTTTAAAAATTATATCCCGAATTATTCCGGGAATAATATATATCAATATAGGGTTCGAATTTTTATCAATATTTGTACAAAACTTGGCTATTTAGGTAATGCGTTTATTTTTCCTTAACTTTAATATCGTATCAATATTTAGCGGATATAATAGCCGAATTTATTTCACTTTTAATTATTATGCTAAAACCTCGTTCATAATATAATAACAATTATCACCAGAATTAACTTAAGTGTTTGAAAAGTAGTTATTATTACAAAGTATGGGAATAAGGAATAAATCCTTGGTTATATATATTTTAATTGAATTAAACTCCTCCTTACTCAATTTTATAATTAGACCGTTAAGGTTATATAACCACTAAATAAAAGTATATCTGAAATTTAGGCTTTCCTTATCACCGTTAATAGGAAACCTTTTTTTACTTTTTAGACTTAAATAGTATATACCTACGTAGGAGGTAATACCGGACGGAAATCATAGTCATGTTAGTAATATTCCGGTTAAATACATCGTATATAACGTTTTAAAATAAGTTTAGCTTAACGTTCCTTCATTATCGCCTACATCGCCCTACGTCCTTGGTTTAAAACGCGTATTGAACGGGTTCATTAAGATAATTAACCGCGGTATCGAAATAATTTACCTCAATTACTATAGCCCTTTAACGAAGATATTTAAAAGTCGTAAACTTATGTTATAAGCGTAATACTATCCGGCCGTTAGGCCTATACGGGCTTTATTAATTAAAGACTAAAACGCTGCTTTAAATCCAAAAAAATTAACTCGTCGACGAATTCGCGGTACTTTTCCAGGGCTACAATATAGTTTACTCGGTTAACGCCTACCGTAGTAAATTTATCGCAGATACGTATTGATACGTGGAAACCTAAATAATTATACTATACGGCCGAAAAATAATTAGGGCCGCCGTTTAAATTAAGAGTATTTCGAATCTAATAATAAATGATACCTACATGTCTTTATCGTTTATAAGTAAACCTTTAAGTTTGATTAATACCTTATCCGTGCGATAAGAGTTATTAAAAGCCGTTTTGATATAATCTAAAAACTTTTTTATATTATATATACTTTCGTTTCATTTAGCTCTATAATACGCCGTAACCGTTTACTTTACCACCACCGTATAATATCCCTATACGTAAAAAAACGTATAACGACCCTTTTTAATCTATATTTTATTCGAATTTAGCATACATTTGATCGATTAACGCGTAGTCGCCTATATAAAAACAAATAAGTCGAATTACGGTTAGTTATATCGTTTTTACCCGCCTTGAATCGGTGGAAACCCAACGAAAATTGCGGATAATTCGGCTTGGAGTTACTAAATCTTCGCGACGACTTAAGCGAAATCAAACTTAAAGACGATAGTTAAAGTCAATTAAACCGGTTATTATGGTTATTTTATAACCGATGCGATATTTCTTACGATATTTTTTAAACGAAAGATATCAGTGTAAGTCGGCTACAAAAAGATATACAATATATTTATTAAGGTAACTGAGTAGGTATTCGCCGACATCTTATTTTTCCCGATAACGTTAAAATATACGATAAATTATTAACGGAAATTATCGATGAGTTTATTTGAAAAAATATTCCCTCAAAAAAATGAAAAAATAAACTTAATAATATATTATAATTTGACTTAGGATAGTAAATAAAAAAAAAATACCAAATGGGATTAATTATTAAGGTACGGAAGAAAAATAAAAAATGCTACCGTAGCCTAATATGCAGGACCTATAGGTAAGACCACTACCCAACACGTTACATACCCTTACAGGTACCATATACGGACCGTACCCAGCTAATGCCTGGCCTATACCTAGACCGTACCCAGTCCGTACTCGGACCGAGCCCAGGCTGGATACTACACTTCCTGTTACGTACATAGTCACGTAACCTATAGACTCAATAGCCAATAGCCTGAGTCCATAAAAAATTCCACCTCACCAAATATTACATGAATTGAGCTACTATAAGGTAAATGACAACAATAGTTATAAAAAAAGGAAACACTAATAAATACTTTAATCCGATATTTAACAAACTAATATTTTATCAATAGACAATATCAAAGGGCTATTCTAGTAAAACTACACTTC
The DNA here is from genome assembly GCA_038502455.1 of Anisogramma anomala. Taxonomy (NCBI): domain Eukaryota; kingdom Fungi; phylum Ascomycota; class Sordariomycetes; order Diaporthales; family Gnomoniaceae; genus Anisogramma; species Anisogramma anomala. The sequence goes on along the minus strand of JASMMZ010000010.1, from coordinate 7,766,368 downwards.
AAAAACAGGTACTGGTAATAGTTATAGGCTTAAAGCAGTTCGAATACGCCTTATAATGCCTAAATACCACCGGTAAGCACTTTTTGAACCAAGTACAATCCTCGTTTACAACCCTAATAACACATATATCAAACTCGTATACTATATAGCTTTAGGTTAATAATTTCCGCTATATGAAAAAAAAAGACAGTGTAATGATATATTACTTCGATTATCAATCCAGGTGTCCTTAATGTTCAAAATATAGTTTAAGACTTTTGGATAAAAAGCCACAACTTTAATGGAATCAGTAGCGTGGGTAAAACTTAAGTGAACCTATTAATCACAAAAGCTATCGTCGTAATAATGGCAAAAGATATTAAATCTGTGGCAAATACGAATATTGGTCAACTCGTTATTCTCTAGATAAACATAACAAACAACAGGTAATATATTACATTACGTAACCCACTGCTTTCGAATGACATTAATTAAACAATATCATAAATTATGAGGATGAGAAGTTAATTAACGATAACTATATGCTTAAACAAGTTATGTAGCATAAATACGCTACTCCTAATTCGGTTTTATAAATAGCCAACCACATTTTTCTATATCGGTTAAATAGCGAAAACCCTTATCTTTTTCTACACTTAACCCCTAACACATCATATATCTTCAACCTTTGCAACCGTTACAAAAACCACACGTTTTAAGGTATCATATCAAATACAAAGGCAACAATGTACTCAACAAAATTCTGTTTGTAATACGAGGAGTTACAAAAGGAAAAACTAACTACTACGAAAATTAATCGTTAAAATGCCAACAAAACCAAAGTTAGCTTCGATCAGGGCGAATAACTACCATCACTAAGGACAACATTTATTCAGACTATTATTAAGTCGATCACACTATATATCCTTCAATCCTCTACCCTTTTCCTCCTTTATTTAGAAAATATAAAAACCTTTGGTATTAACTTCAACGTTAACGTTAATAAGCTGGTCAAAAACCGCTAAATGTTCTCTCTCAACTCCAAACAATAGCATTTGTAATTTTATCTTTAAGGCTCAAAGTCAACGTTATTAAATCTAACGAAGTTAAAATATGTTCACCTTACCAAAGTTTTAGTTAATCAACCTTCGATAAGCTACAAAAAGTGTTGAAGTTCGCAAAGCATAAAAATATGGAATATTCGGCTATAAAGGTTATTAAAAACTTTATTATTATTTCCAGATATATACCCAAACTCCAAGAAAATTCAAATTTATATTAAAGAATGATATAAACTGTAACTACAAGATATTGGTTAATGTTTTTACTTAAACAATAAACCTATTATTCACCTAATGAAATCTACACCCTTTTATATAAAGCTGAATTATAGGTAAAGGTTATGTGTGAAATGTTAAAAATGTTATAGATTCACCAATACTTAGGCCTACCCCGAAGTTATGATGACAGAGTTTTAGGCGGACGTTAAAATAATGAAAATAAAATGAAAACCGATGTCTATCAAGGTCTATTAGAGAATTAATAAGATCTAAAGAGTAGTGTCGTTGCTTCCCAAAGCGTATGATATCTTTTCGCTATATATTAAAAGCTTTATAAACTAGAAAGCACGTCTTTAAATAGAGACGAAGGGCCTAAATAATATTGTCGGATCTGACGGTTTAATGCTAATGTTACTGGTTTTTTAAGTATACCTACTTCTACTAGATTCATTTCCACCATTAAAAAGTACCTAGAACGAGGTTATGGGGTATAGAAAAGCTTGAATGAAACTATGGAAGTAATCGTCACGACATGAAATTCATAATTCCCACAACAGTAAAAACGGCCCTATAATAATTGACGTACTTAATTTACCGTTACAAAGTAAATTTTTAGTGTGGCGGAAGCAAGGGAAATTGAATAACTCTTTTAAAATATTATATATCACCAACCATTAAGAAGTTATTACAACTTTCAAGGGTCCCTCAACCTTTCGAATAACTCAAATCAAACTTTATAATAGGGAAACTAAAATAGCGATGAAAATATTTACTTTAAACCAATAAATCAATAATACCCCCCTTCTACTGTAATCGACAAGGTAATACAACGCTTCTGGCATAGTAAACCACCAAAAAAAAAGAAGGAAAGTAAAGGACAGGAAATATGCATCGAGCCAAATCTATAATATTATACAAGATAACAAAAAAAGAAATAATAATGAAAAGTTAACTGTAAAGCTTCAGGCACAAAACTTTATCAAAAACTTCTATAAAGCCTTTAAAGAAGGAAAAATAATCGAAATTAATAAACCCCTAACCCGAGAAATTGTATAATTCGTACCTAAAAATAAATTCAACTTCTAAAACCAAAATGGCATGATCTTCTAATAGAGGATTATATACAGAGTTCAAGGTAAGATTATAAGGCGGCCGTATGAAAAATCACACCAAATTTCTTACAAATACGGAAATAAAAACAAAGACTAGATTCTTACGAAATCTATAACGAGTAAGAAAATCAGCTAACGTTTGGTAGTCGCTTTGTTAATAAATTTGATTATTAAAACTAAGGAGAAGTTCACCTTTGATAGCCGTAATATAGCGTCAACGTATACGTAATTTACAACCGATTTATAACGAATCTTCCAACTAAAAGTACCACAAAAACTACATAAAAATCACTTTTAGGGTATGGTTATACGATATATCAAACCATTATATGAACCAACTCAATCAAATGTTCATTAGTTTCTAGCTTATCAATCTTATTTTCAATTGAAACTAAGTATAAAGTTTTTGACCTACCAATCGTATTAATTTGCAACGTAAGAAAAAAACTTCAACCTAGTAGGTATAGAAAATAACGATACTCTTTTCGTTGAAATTTCTAACTTTATGGTATTGAAATAGTAAACGATTAAATATTCAAATCTTGAAAACTACAAGCTGGTCACTACTTTGGAGAAATGTAATAAAATTAACTTTAACGGATAGTCAATCCGTATACTTCGTATTCATGATACCTGCCTTAGTTTCTATTAAAAAGTCCAAGACATCAACTTAGCTACAGTTAACAAGATTAACATAACCAGAGATTAACGTTACTTAAAACAACATAATTGTAGTAGCTATATCGCAACCTTATATCAACCGAAATCTTGGTACAACCTATCGATTACGATATAAGCATAAATCACAAAAAACGAAAACTTTAATCGACTAAATAAAAAAATGAAATAAAAAATGCGTAATTTAAACTGATGAATGAATAAATTCAAAATCGACCTGTCGAAGACTAAGTTCATGAGATTTACGGAAGGCTATTTCACAAACAACACAAACCTATCGTCACAAATCGGATTCCTCATAACCTTCGTTAACAAAAATGCGCAAAAAACCCAATATAACATTGTTAGAAAACAAATCCATTACTTGTGTCAAGTATAAAAGAATCATATGAAATGTACTGACTTGAAAGGTTTACAATATAATAGACAGCTTCGATATAAGCCTGACATGATAAAATAAACTCATCATAGTCACCAAAAAAATTAGAATTCCCTTTATCATGATAGTAATTTATATTGACTCGAGAATCCTATACCAATGCTTTTTAAAGCTCGGAATGACCAGTGAAAAACACCTAATACTTAATATGATTACACTCTATAAAACTTAAAAAGGCAGAAAAATAAAATAAAAACTCTAATAGATTAGTGGCAAGAAAAAAAACCGCCAATTCTGTAACGAAGAACTTACCAAATAAAATCCTTAAAAGTTTGGTAGATATCAATAGACTGTTCATGCGTATAGAAAGTTACCTTAATAGGCCAGCTAGAAAGCTTAGGTTACGTACTGGGGAAGAAGGATGCGCGGACAAATTAAAAAAATACCAGAAAATTAAGTCCAAATACCTTTTTAATTAGCACGCCTGAATTGGAGAGTTTTATAAGTCTGGAGCGAAAACCTAGTTTGCGGGAATTAATAAAGTTGGAACTCGAAACCGTGGGGAAAAGACAAGTAATTGAGGTTCATTTAGCTGCGGGATTGGTAGAGGTCTGTTGAGTTAACAAGAAGGTAATTAAGTAGTAAACAGAGAAATTTAGTTGACGACATTAGCGTAGACACAACGAACAAAAAGCCACCAGTATTAAAGTAATAGTAATTGCAATACAGCAAGTCAACTTTACTTATAGTAAAGTTGAATATATTAACTGCAATTTGACGAATTGTTTTATGGGTCTATTATATCAACTTCCAATCAAGTTCAATATGCGTCCATTTCATACTATAGAACCTGCCAAACAATTATCCATACAAATTATTTTGCCAATCGGCTAGCGGTCTACCAAACCAAGAGCCTACATTCACTACTCAACCATAGCAATACTACTGTTATTTCTACCAATTGAATAGACAACATTGGATTGTCTAAAGCCCTATCAATATCTTATGAATAGGTATATTAATGAATTTGGAGTGAACTTTGGCTAATATTAAGAATAGGGTCTTATTGGTTACGATAAGTATCTTATGCGGCGTGAATTTAGGAATGGGGTTAACGAATATCCCAACGATGATATGAGGGGACTTGGGGTAGTTCATTTTGTTGGTGCCTGTTATACAGGTTATATTTTATTATACTCGTGGGTTGCAAATGAATCCTTTACCTCGTAATATATGAAAACGTGAATGAATTGAATTTTCATGATTAGTTGAAAGATTTCTATGAGAACTCAAATAAAATTAATTCATTATTTCAATATATTGTACCAATTATCGGCGAATAAAGGGTGGAATGGGGTTATAAATGATATAATTGATATATGAAACCTGCTAAATTATATGTGTATCTATTCATTAGTAAGGAATAAACGCAATTGTTTGGTATTAAATGTAGGAATATGATAGTGTGGGTATTTTCTTAACTCCTTGAAGTAGAAATATTCTGTGAATGATTTTTTTTTTTTTTGGTATAAGAATAGTATGCCTTTTTTTAAAATTCTAGAATAGAAGACAAACGGGAGGAAATATTATAGGCTTTACCATGCATTGGATTTCAGTTATAGTCCAAAGCCTATATATAATAGAAACAACGCAGCAATGTGGCTGTTTTTTGTTATTTGAATTCCTCTCTATCAATATAACAATAATATTAGACCTTAGACATTGGGAATCTAATATCGATTAATTCTTTAATAGGTAATGAATGATTGAAAATATCTATTAATGGTATTGAAATATTGGTGAAAATAAATTCATATATTGCAAAAATAAATCGGATAAATCAAAGGGATCCAAAGTTCAACCCCGTTCTTTATGCTTTGTCGATGGCTTAACTGTTTCATTTCCTGGATATAAAAACACGAATATATTTTAAAATTTATAACAATAATTAAAATATTTGCTGTCAATGTTATCGTTCTTAATTTGGATGTTATAAACAATGTGAATAGTATTAAATTTCATGTCAATAACGACACCATAAAAGCTTTCAAATCTTTTTGAAAAGATTAATATGGTACAAATTTTTATCAATTGTAATATTAATATTCTATAACAGTGATGAATCGATATTTGTTCGAAAATTGTAATGATGCGTAACATGAAAAATAACATATTAAATACGTGATGAATTCATTATATCTTTCGAAACATAATCCTCAAGTTATTTCATAATTTTTATCAAATTCTTTCCCTCCATAATCTATTTTTTCATTAAAAGGAATTACAATAGGATCTTGTTTTTCACTTTCGGAAAACTATATGATTGATGTTTTAGGTTTCATTTATAAATAAAATAAAATTAAAGGATAATGGGCGTGGATGGAAGAACTGCATTCATGAGGTAATAAGCTAATTAGCAAAGTTTACGCTCATAATAATTCACAGCTACTTAGACGTATTTGATTCCAAAAGAACGTAAAACCAAAAATGAATTCTTTTCAAACATTCTCTATGTATGGTTTCAAATTCCCATAGAAAAAAAAAACCGAATTATCAGTCAAATAAGTTCATACCGAAGTCTTACACATAGCTATATGATCAATAATATCAATTTCAAAACCCAAATATCAAAACTAATAATGTATTTTAAACATTTTTACGTATAATACAATAGTTCTACGCGTTTCAAACTAATAACTACTAATATATTGATACAAGAGATTATTCAAAGAAAATTTCCCCAATAGTTACCATTGAATTCAATTACATTTCATATAGTTGATCAAGTTTTGTAGAATTCATTAAACGATACCCTTAATCCCTTGAATACAACAATCAATTTTCGATTGAAAAACTGACTCATATTTAAATGATATCAATGAATAAATTGACAAATACATAGAAATCTTGAATATAAACTATATGCTTCAATTAAAAATGGTAATAAAAGTATATGAGTTTTAATATTAAACTTATCAAGAAACCCGTCTGTAAATGTTTCCTCTATTATCTCTACAAAAACTGTGGATATTACTATATACCCTTATAGATAGTATATATAAGCAAATTGGCAGTACACTGTATTGCAAGGTGCTCTCCTGCAGAGTGCACGGTATCGTGTCACTCTGCAGGCTGCACTCTTACAAGACGCAAAGTGAATCATGCATGGAGCAGTCTGGAATATGTATTCCAGAACGCACAGCATTGCATGGAGCGATTTGGAATAGGTTTCCCAGAGCGTACGTCAAAAGGGCCACTGCCTGGATAGGAGGTTTATAACCTTTCATCCGTGGCATACACTTTCTAGAATACTTTTTCCGATCTATTCATCTTTCACTATAATAATACTAATTTTATAATTTCTTCTTTACTTTTTTTACTTTACGTAAAATAGGCAAAGACCTTACCTATATTAATTAATAGCCGACTCGGTCGATTACAGACAGCCTAGAGAAAAAAAAAGGCAAATATTAGTTGAATACCTATAACGGGATATTGTAACGGTTTCAATTGTTTATACTTTAATATTATGTTTTTAGAAGGATTACACGAAATGTATATTAAGATTGTAAAAAATAATTAAGTTTTTTGAATAAAACTTTAATAATATTTTATTCACCCTTATTTAGCGCTTTATTTACTAAAAGCCCCGTTATTCTATTAGGAACTCTTATTTGGTGATTTAACGTACCCGGGCACTTTTTAGAGAGCGTTTTACTACGTACCAGGCTATGTAAGCCAAAACCACTAAGTTTCGAAACCTTTCGTTAGGACACGTTCGATTTGAAATCGATATTCAAACCGATTACGAAACATAAGAGCGGTTACGAATATAATATCCAAATTGTTAACAAAACCAAAAACGGTTATAAGCGAAATAACCAACCCGTTCTCTTTAGTAAAAACGTCTACGATACGATAATCCGGACTGTTTACCTAACTGAAAACGAAATAAGACCTATATACTAGACTATACACTACACCTTTTTACACCAATATTTACTTTACTCTATTCTCCTTTTTACGTTTGCCTTATGTATTTTAAATTGAGTTTTGACAATGATTCAGTTTTACTAACCTTTAAGTTCGTATAACGTTACCAAATGTTGACAAAATTAACTTAAAAAATCAACTAATTAGTAGTTAAGTTTACGTTATGTATCATTTGAAATGAATTTGTATTAATAAATATTAATATATTTACTTCGTCCACTTCATTTATTTCATTCATTTTGTATTTACCGTTTGTGACATGAACCAATTTACACTTTGAAATCTAAACGTACCTAAATCTAACTTCAACGCGTAACCGCTAATTTACACCGCATCAATATACCAGGTATACGTAGGAATAAATATCCCCAACCACCCTAAAACACTTACAACTATATTTCTAATACTAATAACACCGGAAAAGGCTAACACTTATTTCGACCTTTTAGTCAAGTATATGGGAATCAGAATTGTTATACTATATGAGATAGATTTCAGCTTTTGAGAAAATACTATTAATTTATCAGTTGAGAAATTTAACTTGTATACAGCAAATACATATATTCTAGCCGTGAATTTTCATCATTAGGAGGGGAAAACCCAAGGACCTTGCCTATTAAATAACTTTTATAAAAGATTTTCGAATTAAACGTTGAAGATGTAACAAATAGTAAACTCTTTTAATACGAAAACCTTACGAATTTAATTACGATGTAGAGGTATTAATATTCTAGGAAACAGAAATAGCCGCTTAATATAATCTTCATTAGAAATAATACGACTTAACAACTTATTAAATAAAAAGGATATAAATATGTATTGAATGAAATTCGTAAAAATATATTATTCAACGGAATATAAAAAATGTGTCTTAAGGGATATGAGGACAAAAAAAAACGAATATAGGGTAAAAGACGACTCAATATTATATCCGTACCTTAAATTTGAAATAAAAACCATAAGGAAAATAAATAGAACCGTAATGACTATTTATTATACGAATATAATACACCTTTATATCAGTTTATATTATAAAATAAGACCAAGTACAAAATTACTTTTTAAATAAGATGAATACCCCATTTAGCTAAAACGGGAACAGATGAAATACAGATAATCACCCGCTGGGAAATGATGGAAACGGCTGAAACACCAAAAACAACCCGTTCCAGGAAACAACGAACGGTATAAAACGTTAATACATACTCTACGAATTAATACCTGCCAACTACTACCCTTATCGTAACCTTTTACCGCATCGCTTTCCTACTAATAAAAGCGATTTTATAAAGCTTACCCACTTCGCCAGTCTTTAAGATAAAAATAAATATTGCAATGGCGAATTATACGATATACTCGATGGTAAGATACGTATTGTATTTAATATATATAGAATATTTAATATTAAACCGTTTTGATTTTATATTATTTTAACCGGTATATTATCCTGGTGAAATAAAAAATATGTATATATAATAATTTACGTGAGTAAATATATTTACGACGTATTACAAACCATTTAAAATTCTACTTCAGTATAAAAAATAATTACGAACTTTACGATAGGAATCATATTAATATAACTGGGCAATCCGTAAAAAACTAATAGGTAAACGCCGATGAAAAATTTTAGGAAATTATTATCGCTTTATTAGCTAAGTTTCGGAAATGCCAAGCAGCCTATGAACAGGAATATAAGGGGGATAAACTGTTTATCTAAATAATAAAAGAGTATACTATAAAAACCGGGATTTTAACCTTATATTTTTCAATTTGAAAGGGATTCAAAAGCCTTTTATATAGGTTCTGGAATTTCGCTTACAACTTTTATACGTATATAAGCTAGCTTTAGATTGATATTTATAGTCGATAAAATTAAAATCGAAGGTAAAATTACTAAAGTAAACCTTGCCGAAACCATTTACCACGTTTTAGATCGAATATTTAAAGTATATATAAACTAAAAATAAGGCTTAAAATAAAGGTACTAAGGATATAACCCGGGTAATAAAGGGTATAAGCGATCGTTTAGAAATAGGTGAAAGGTACGGCGACTATAAAAATACCTATAAAAAGCTATATAAAGCCCCATAGGTTTTCACAAACGTTATATCTTATATGGTAAGATCGGTTACTAGTTTACTAATTACCTAGTTTACAAGTAAATTCGAATTGAAGAACGGTTTTGAGTTGATTATCCATTTCAAAACCAGATGAAAGCTAATTTCATAATATACGTAACCAAATGTAGAGGTATAAATAATGAATTTAACGTTTACTTTTACGAATACACCTCCGGGAACAATTGCCTTAACGGTAATAATACTTATTTCACGGTCCAAATAACGAAACTATATAAAGTATCTTTACAAGTTTACAAAATACCATTTTCCTATATATTATACGTTTGGATTACCTCGACAGAGTACTTAACGCATATATAACATTATGATTTACACTTGAAAATAGATAAGATAGCTGTTTTTTAAGGAATTATATCCGATACCGGTACTATTAAAATTTCAACAGCCGGAAAACGATAATTCGACGCGTTCGCAACGAAGTTTACGATGTGTTAATTAAACTGAATCGGTAAAAATAGATTTTTTTTTGGTAAATATAAAATGTTATTATTGAAAACAGTCCTTAAAATAAGAGATTCAAACAGGTTAAGTTTTACGAAACAGATTTCAAAATGATATTTCTTCTTTTACTAACTAATATAAATAAGTTCGGAAATAAAGTTCGTGATATAACTAATTAATTTGTCCACGCTTCGGATAGCGTATCCGTACCACTTCGGCTTAAATTTAGCTGCTTATAGTTATTCTCGAAATTACATATAATTAAGTCTATTTACTTAATGTAACCGTAATTGCAGATTTTGTATCGCGGATTTTAATAACCGGTTACAAAACTCCTTATATACCTATTTTACGCCGTAGGGTATATAAATATAGGAAAAACTATACTTAAAGTTATGAAAAGATTTTGTTATGAATGTTAATTATACGTATAAGTTTCATACCAGTTTCCATTCTTTATTTAAAACGATATAAACTTTAACTATAAGCTAATTATTCATTTTATTTATTTAAATAACAAACCAGTCCTTTACATCGTTGAAAAAAGATATATACTTTAACTATAAGGTGATTATTAATATTATATATTGAAAAAACTAAGTGATTTTTACACCGTAAATGCGGTTGTAGTATTTTAAGCCGCTAAATTTATACGAAACGCTGTTGTTAGACTATTTTAACGTTTTGGTTAACTATTAGTTAAAAGTTTATTTAAAGCCCCTAAATTAAGATATATACGACGTTAATACAGCTTTGGACTTTACCGAATAACTTATTAAAGTTCGGAAAACCGGTAACAAGTGTGGGCAAATTTTAATAAAAGCCTTATAAGGTATTAAAAATATAAACTGTATTACAAACGGTTTACAAAATCGTGTACAATATTATTTAAAAATCTAAAAGATATTAGTTTTAAGTTATCTGTACTTTAAATAACAGTTAACGCCGTTAACGGTACCTTTAGCCCAAATATACTAATTTTCACGCTTTTTATTTTTAATACTTATTTAAGGATTTATATAAAGTTTACACTATTATTAAATAAGTTGTGATTGGTAAATGCTATAGCAAAGGCCATAGTAATATTACATTCTCTACGAGTTAAAGCCGATATATTTAAAACGTTAGCTATAAGAAATAACCTCCGCGAAACTAACATTTTGGACTTATCGTTATAATTTAATGCTTCGATTTGGAAAACCAAAAACGGATTAATTAGCTTTGGGAAAATTAAAGAATTTAAAGAGTACGATATATTCGTTAATTCATCAAACGGTATAAGTACGTTTCGTTAAATAATAACACGAAAATATAAAAGAGAAATAAAAAGAATCGGCCTAAAATCTTAATCCGAAAAAATTGTTAACGAAATACTACTTAAAACGACGAATCAAAGTCGCTCCCAGTTTCAGCCCACCCCCAGAATCACGTATCTGGCCCGCTCTTACCAGAAGATAACGGCCCGCCTATACTGACTTTACTAATACCTCGAAGCCGAGGCTGCCCCCTTCACTCGAAAACCAAAAACCGCCCTGTAACCTTTATCGTAAACTCCTTTATTACTTCAAAGGAAATGGTCAACCTCGAAATTAACTTGAAACTCCGCTACGACGGCACTTTCTCTATTTTAGGTCTCCTATTGGAATAGTTTACCAAAATAAAAATAAAATTACGTAAAAAAAAGGTTTATTTCATATTGAACGGATTAACCCGGTAATTTACGGCGCTTACAATTTTTATTTACTCGCTTCATTTGCGAAATTAAATATAAGACCGGGAAACCTTACGAAAAAACCAGCCTAATTGTCAAAGTTTATAATGACGATGGTAAAAACAATATCAAAGATTGATCTCCTACTTTAAAACGGGTTAATTACCGCCGAAAATTTACGCTCACAAATTCCATTATCACAACTTATAACTTATATGTTGAATTTCGTAATATAATATAAGTATACACATAGTTCAAATAACAGTTTATACGACGTATTTAAATAGATATGCCTCAAGATCATATTAAATAATAATTATTTAAAGCGATATTATGTATTACAAAATTACGTTATAGTTTGGTTAAAGCAAATGTTTATTAGTATGATACTTATCAAAGGCATTATAAAGATTAGCTCGGGATAATTAATTCGATTTTAGATCCGTATCTATTAATAATAACGACCTGTTTTAAAGGATTTATATTAACGGATATGCAAACAGACGATATATTAATGCTATATAATGCCTCGTCTTCCGTATTTGAAGAGAAGAAACCTTTGAAAGCCAGTTTAAAATCGAAACCTAAGACGTACCTGACGTAAGACTACATAATCTATTTTAATAACGCTACTGTTACTTTCTATAACAGCGTTTTAGGCCTTACATAAAAAAGGAAATTGGATAAAGTTGCCCTTGTTGTTATGAATAACGTAAAACTGGCCGACGAATTCAGATATTAAAGCGTACATAACGTTTGGGTTACTTTTATAATATAGCCGAAAGTAGTATTTGATCTTTTAGTCGCCGAGTAATGTAAAATCGCCCCTTTAAACAATTTATATAAGGCGCTTACCAGACGCCTTTAATGGGAAATATTTAATTTAAAATGCGGTTTACGATCTATGTCGTTAAATATACATATTGGAAAATTTATTAGTTTTTATTAACGGCTTTTTCATTAATAATTCCAACTATAATTCGTAAATAGATTTCGTGTTAGTCTTTAGTAACGAAACACTAATACGAAATGCTTTTACGTTTCATGAAAACATTATTGACTAGAACTTCATTAAGTATAAGCGGATTGAATGAAGCGCTTTGGTTTGGGAAATTTATAGTATAGTGAAAGGTTTCGATTAGAATGTTACTTTAATAATAATGGTCCGGATAAATATTTTCAATCTTAATTTACGCTCTATCCCTCTCCTTATATATATTCATTCTTTTGTGGTTTATTAATATTGAGTTAAATTGGGTATTACAAACGAAAAAAATTTAATAATCGATACTTTAATTTTACGCGAGTTATATGAATGCCCTAAAATCAAGAAAATAAGGTAAATCGACGGAAAATCCAATTTACCGGACGCGATAATCAAAACTACCCCGAACGAAGTATTAAAGATATTAATATCGATAGTAACATTATTCATTAGGGTTATTAAAAAGGTTTCACAACCTTAATGAACTATTATACTACTTTTATTAATTTAAAGCGGTTTGAAAGCCGTTATTCACACTACTTCCCAATTTTTACCTTTACTTAACCCTATCATTTCGCGCCGTTCTCAATATTTTGTCACTTTCTATTTTGTATACGTCGACCTTACCGAAGTTCTTATTCTTTTACTTTCTTCATTTGAATTTACCATTTCGCATCGTTTTTGAAATATCGTCACCTTTCGATTTACATCTTTCGGTCTAATTGTTGCTTTCCATATTCACTCTCCTCGCTTCAAGCATATAATTTTACATTGCTTTCATTATACTTTTACTCTTTATATTATATACTTGAAACTATAACGTATGTTACTTTTTATCTCTTTTTTTTTAATTTACGATATCGTACCGTATTAAAAATATTGTCTCTCTTTGTTTTATATACTTTAAATTAAATCCTTTTGTATAAACGAGTTTGAGGAAAACAATGATATTAATATGGCTGGGCGCGCTGGATTGGTTAAAAGCGCAGCTGGTTACTATGAAAAGAAGAGGAAAAAGACAACGTTATCGCGTCCATACTATCTTCCCCGCTTCCTTCCCCTTTTATATTAGTGTTACCATTATTACTGTTTTCGACATTACCGGTGGCAAGGAGGATATGGCCTTACGTCCTATATCGTATGCCTTTGGAAAAAAGCGTAAAGGGGTGTTTACCCTTTTTACGGCGACACGCAATAACTTCGTTAAATGCGCTTACGTAATATATACGTAAGCCTCGATTTCAGGGAATAATAGCGGTTACCGACTTTGCAGTTTGCCGGTTAAGGCTTGGTATTAATTAATATAAGTTTAGTTTAGTTATTTCCGAACGTGGTTGGTTTTCGTAACGCTGCAAATATCGCTATTATAATAAAAGAAGATTTCCAAAATCAGTTGAAATTTATTATAAAGTAGGTGGGTGTGTAGTATAGCTTTGACCTATGGCTTTAAACCTAACAACACGGTGGCGTATACGTTATTAGTTTGTTCGTAACGGTAATAACGAGCCGAACGACCCCCGTTTTTATAATAATTGTTAACAGATTGACCCGCGGCCGCGAACGCAATATATAATACGTAAATCGTATTTATTAACGGCATAGAGTTACGGACCCAAATATTTCGCTTTAACGCTTTACTCGTTGAAAAAGCTTTATGGCGTATCTTGATGATATGAAGCTTTAAGAGACGAAATAAATTCGGTTTTTAATTTTTATTTATATGAATATTAAATTATATATACGGGTGGATCTAAGAAATACAAATCATAAAGAAGCTTTGTAAAGTTGCTTTTACAGTGTTCGGAGGGCTTTATAGGTAAGGGGGGTTTTAACAGCAAGGAAAAGATAAGGTTTATAACTTTAGGACCTTTTCGCTCCTCTCTTTAAAAGTTTAAAAGGAAGGGGGAGGGGGAAAAGGAAATGGTAACGGCGGTGGCGGAGGTTGGCGCGGCTTGTAAGGGGGTGGCGGCGGTGGGAGAGGTTAACGAGGCCAGTAAAGTGGTGGTGGTGGCGGCGGCGGCGGAGGCTGATGAGGCCGGTAAGGCGACGGTGGGAGATGGCGGGGCTGGAGAGACTGCGGCGGCGGCGGTGAAGGAGAAGGAAGCTAGGGAAGCGACGGCAGCGGGGCATAGGGAGGCCAGGGGGGAGGCGGTTATTAATGATATTTTACCTGTGGTGGCTGAGCTATTGGTGGGGGTGGTAGTGTTATGAGCGGCGGCGGCGGCGGCAACAACAGCAGTACGGTGGCAAGCGTGTGTTGAACGGCATCTGGTAGACCTGGATTTACGCGGCATCTATTTAAGGGTAAGGTTAGTATATAGGTATTAGTTAAGTAACTTACTTATCAGAACGGATTTAATTAATTAATGAAAATTAGTGTTAAGTTAAATTAGGTTAGAAACTTATATTAATAATGAGTGGGTGTCTTTGAAGGGAAAAAAAAGTTTTGCCTGAATCGATAATAATATATCTTTTTATATTAACCTAAAATACGTAACGACGTAATCACTCCTACATAATCACCACTATAACGCCTATATAATCACACCCTTATCGGGACTCATAAAAAACGTTATTAACAAATATATCGCTATCGATTAACTATACTAATTAGTCCTTTACTATAATCACCACCGTGGTGAGGAATTACTAATTCGAACCTTTACAATCACCACCGCGGACAGAATTTACTAATTCGAACCTCTGAAATTGGTACCGCAACTACACTATTGCTACAAAACCTAACAATTGAAACCTTTATAATTTATAATACAACTACACTATTATTAGAATACCACGTATAGGAACTCGCTACAACTATTCTATTATTACTAAGTTATAGGCATATGAAAAATAAAGAAAAGATTACTTATGTAAATGTGTAAAGAGACTATGGCCGGAGCTGTGGCTCAAGGTAGTCGGATTCTTTCTATAAACCTCGATAAGGAGAAAGAAAGAGGAGAAGTCCCTGCTAGAGAGCGGCTATGGAGCTAAGATGGTATACCCCTTTCCTCAGTCATGTGACGTGTCCTTAAGCGGCTCTTTCTTTACTTTAGAGCATCGCAAGAGCTAGTAGAACTACCAGGGTTGGATCCCTGGTGAATATTAGCCAGGCACTAGCCAGTGACATTACTTCCAAAGACACCCTTATCGTTCCTCCGCCTCCCTTTTTTTTAATATTGTAATTTAAGACGTTGTTAATATAAATAATGTACGCGCGCCTTTTAAGATAATACGGTTCCGTGTAAAATGTATCAGGTTAACGTTACGTGAAAGCCTGTAGCTCTCTTTCCTCCTTGTAAATAATCTGTAAAATCTCAATTATAAAGATAAAACTTTTTTCCCTTAACTTTTAACCTTTTCCGTACGACGTTAATATTTATAGTTACTAGTATAACACTTGTTTGTCTATTAAAAATGTAGGTTATATGCTTTTAATTTGCTTAGTCCTCATTAACGAGTATAAA
This sequence comes from Anisogramma anomala, assembly GCA_038502455.1. Lineage (NCBI taxonomy): Eukaryota > Fungi > Ascomycota > Sordariomycetes > Diaporthales > Gnomoniaceae > Anisogramma > Anisogramma anomala. The sequence continues at coordinate 7,750,199 of JASMMZ010000010.1, read as the reverse complement.
GTTCCTTGCCTTGAAGGCTATAGATATGTATCCTAACGGAATTAAAAAGAAAATATATTTCGAATACATTTATAAAATAACGTATAATCCTAGAAAGTTTTCTTTCAAAACTAAGGGTAAATGCTTTTAATAGTCGCAAGGAAGTTGCTAACGAGTAGCTAAATATTAGGGCTCGGTGTCGTTTCTGTTCTGTTAAAGCTAGGGGTCGTAGTTTTTGCCATACGTATACGTCGTTCGACTTAAACCCGGATATAAATAAAGTTATCGAGGAGTTATCAGAGGCGTGTCTAGCGTTTAACTCTTAGGACCGAGGTAAGTCCATGTATTATAAGCCGCTCGCTAAGTGTTAAGGAGCGGTTAAAAAGCGTGTAAACCTAGGTGATCTTTGCTAAGAAGGTTATGAAAGTTCGTCGCGCCACGTAGCATAAGGTTGATACCTGAGGCTGGAAGGGTTTTATCCCCGCCACTCTTATACGATTTAGGGGCTTACGGGCTGTGTAATTAATGAAAGAGGAACGTAGTATTTAGGTAAATTTATTATAATTAGGTAAAAACGCGGGGGGGGTGCGCCTAACGAAGAGTTAGAGAGCGTTGTTAAAAGTAATATAAAAGCATATAAAGGTTTCGAAACGTATTAACATTAAGTTGGGTTGTACAAATACTAATTTAAGCTAGATTGTTAAAATGGGTAAGAAAATACTAGGTAAGGACTTGGATTAGGATTTTAAAGATATTTTTAAGTAAGTTTAAGTAGATAAGGGGCCCGGTTATAATATTTCGCTTTTGGCTTTTATTAATATCAATACGTTTATTTAGTATCTGTTTACTAACGGCTTATACGCCGCTCCGCTTGGTAAAGTAAAGTGTAAAATCATACCCGTTTACGGGTTAAGCGTAAAAGCTTATCGTTGTATTTAGCTGGGCCATTACTCGAATCTAAAGTATTGAGTGCCACGGTGTTAAAAAAATTTAAAAACGGCTTTCACGCTGGGTGTATATAGTTTACTTATTCAACTAAAACTTACCATTTCGGTTAATTATGAAGTCGGGTACGTTCGATTTAGGGTTAGTTGCGAGCCCGTAATATACTTTCGACTTAGTATTTCGACTTCGCTTTACTATCGTCGGATTTAATAATTGTAACTTACGGTTAAAAGTTTGGAATTTAAGAATTTAGGAGCGGATTTAAAGCGGCTTAAACGAATTTATTTATATAAAACCGAGGATATTTCCCGCCTGGTACGTTAAATTTAACAACGTGAAAGTAGATTACATATGTTACTGGGTACTTATTATAAAACTAATTTAATTTCTTAGAGAATTCGTATGGTTTATAGTTTTTAAAAAGAGGTTAGACGTCGTCTCCGACTTGAAAACGTTTCGAAGGGAAACGCCGCTTATTAGCGGTTTCGTTTATACGTTATTACGTAGCTGCTATTACGGTTTTTACGAATTTTATTACTTTACGAATCTATTAAATAAAGTTTTTAACCTTTACTCGTAATATTGTCTTCGAAACGAAAAAACTTTACACTGGTTAAACGAAATTAACGTAATAACTATAAGTTATAAAAAACAAGTAAATATATATAGTCGTAAACCGTTTGTCATAAGCCTCGACGTTTATATTAGCTATAGCCTTAAAAGTAACAGCTTCATTTAAATAATCCGTAATAACTATAAGGTAACATGAGTCGCCTTCGTATCCCTAAAGTAAATTAACTATAAAGTTGACGGAAAGCTATTTTTATAGCCGTTCGTAAACCAGGAGGGGTTTAAGAAGACTTTTTCGACGGTGTTTCCAATAGGTTATACGGTTATAAACGTCTCAATTACGGCAAAAGCAGCGGATCGTACGATGTAAACTTAGTTAAAAATACGTTTTAAAAAGGATAACGATAATAACGTCGCAGCTTAGGTAACCGGTAAAGAGAGAATCGTAGGTAACTTAAATTAGCGTGGTCATAAACGGCTTGTAAACGGGTACTTAAATAGGGTCGCGAAACGAAAAAAAATTATCGTTGTTTACCCGGTATTCCGAAATTAAAACCTTTAACTTACAGTCGTTGTCGATACGAATATTTTTTAGGAAGTATCGGTCGCCTATATGTACCGTATGTACTAGGAGAGGGTAAGTGGTATCGCGTATAATAACGTTATCCTACCGATTTTAAAAGTCGATGTTAGTAAAACGTTTACGGCCTTTTAAAATTGATTCGCTGACAAAGGTTAACCGGACAACATACGTACGCAAAAGCGGCTTGAAAGTAAACTATTCGAGGCGTAATAATTAAAGTTTTCGAATTACGTAACGTAGGTTCGAAAGGCCTTTAAAAATATCCTAATCTTATCATAATAGTATATCAGGTCGTACATAATCCGTTACTTTATTATATACTCATCTAAAGAAATTACGAAAAGCGTTTAAATTAACAGATTTGTTGGTCGAAAAACCTTTGCTTCGTTATAAAGTATTTTAAGTTCTCAAAATCCGTTAAAAAAAATAAACGGGCGCGCTGTATTTTAGAGTTCCACGTTTTATACTTTTAAAAAGGTTATAATTCCAAGTAACTCCTTGTTGTAAATTTTGTAATTACATTCGACGGAAGATAAACGACGGGAATAATACGTTACTCAAAGTAGGTTACCGTGGTTGTCGCGTTAAAGAAGGCAGCCTTTTAGGGAATAGTTAAAATAGTCGGTTTCGAAAAAAGTATCGCAGTTGGGATCTTATTTGAAAAATACAGGTTTAAAAAAAGTTAAGCCTAAATCGTTTAAAAGCATTTTTTTCTTTAAATCCTTGACGAAATAGGTATCTTTATGGGTTAAACATAATAATAGTCCAATAATCGTTGAATAATAGCGAATAAAACCGCAATAAAAATTTATAAATCCTAAAAATTCCCGTACTCCTAAAATTATCAAAGAAGCCGTTTATTCCCAGATGACGCGTAACTTATTTAGGTCTAAACGAACTCCGACGTCGACTTCAATAACGAATCTCAGGTATTTAGTTTTTTAAACACAAAATTCGTATTTAAATATATTTAAATAAAGTTTTGCTAAATTCAATACGTTGAAAATTTACTTTACTTTAATTATATAATTATCGAAGGTATTGTTAAATTGAATAAAGACGTCGTCGAGGTAAACAAAATGAAAAAAAGTCGACAAAAGTTGACAAAAGTCGCAATATATTATTAATATATTAATAAAAGGTAACAGGGGCGTTGAAAAGATCGAATGAAATAACAAGTTACTTAAAAAGTTTAAAACGTATACGAAATACAGTTTTTTATTTATATCCATCTTTAATATAAAGTTTATAAAAAATAACATTAATATCCAATTTAGTAAACAACTTAGTTTACGAAATATTTGTAAACGATTTTTTAATACAAGAGAACAGGTAACGATTTACCTTTATAATAGTATTGAATTTACGATAATCGATATAAAATCTTAACCTATTTCCGGGGGTTTTAACAGAAAAAAACGAAAACGCCCCTCAAAAATTTATTTATTTAAATATAACCTTAATTAAATAATTCGGTTGACGTTTTAAATAATATGAAAGGCTTTTTACGCGATATGCGGTATAAAGAATCCTATGGTATTTTTAAAGGTAAAACCTGTTTATTAATACGATGGAAAATCTTTTAATCTATTTTAAATTGTTAAGAGGGTAGTGTATCTTTGAGGGCTTTATCGAATAAAGTTACGAATTCTCTGAGGCCAGTAGGAAGTTTATCGTAAACGGAGATAAATAGTTTTGGAGCGAATATTTTATTAATATCTTTAAATTAGATGACGGTAAGTTACGTGATAACGGTTCGGTTTTTATTGGCCTATCATATAATAACGTAAAACGTAGCAGTATTGACCCATTTCATTACTTTATAAATAGGAATAAATCTTTATTTCCAAATACAATGGTCACCGATTAGCCACAAAAGTAATATGTATTTCGTAACGTCGTAGGAAATTTATAAATATTTTATTAAAAGCTTACTTAAAGTAATAAAGTATTATATAAAAAGGGATGACGTAAACTTATATCTAGTGACGGTATTTATCGAGGTTGACGTTTAAAAAGGTTATAAAAGAAAAAAATCGTAAAGGAAAACCGGACCTATAAAACGTGATTTGGTTGAGTTATCGTAGAAGAATAAAAAAAATACGATAACTTTAAATGGTGGGTAGGTTATTTACTTACGAAGTTGTAATATTTATAACATATAATTATTAAAACGTAAATAAATCGAAGAAAATCATAAAGTGAATTTATTATGAACGGAAATAATTTAAAAGTTGGGATGAAGTTATTAGGTTAAATTCAAGTTTTATAAAGTTTTATATGTAATTATATATGAAATTTACGCTTTTCTCTTTTAAAAATCGAAATAGTTTTCAGCTAAAATAAACTGAATTTTTATAACGGCTTTATCGTTAAAGACGTTCGGGCGTTACATTAGGTTTTATAAATAGGTATGAATCCGGTAAACGTCTCCTTCGTAACGTAAGTATAACCCGAGGTCCTTATGGTGAGAAAGTTCCGTTTAGTTAACCCAGACGGTGCGCTGTTTAGGAACGGCTCGAAAGGCGTTTATGTTAGTTATAATAATATCGCCTTAGCTATTTCGAACGGACGTATCACCATCGTTATATTCACCGCAGAAAAACCCTCCAATAATGATAATACCAGTACCTCCGTAAAGAATACGGAAATTATAAAAGCGCCCATCGATAAGTTAAGCGCGAGCAACTTATTTATTGTAATCTGCCGGCATATTAAGAGGAAACAACGTATTGGTAAATGTATTATTGATAATTCCATTGAAAACGGTAAGTTTAACGGTGAATTTCTGGTTTATACCACCGGCTTTCGTGAATAAGACCTTTTAAACGTTTAAAAAAAAACGTAAAATAGTTTACGAACTTTTTACTTTTTACTTATAAATTGAGCGATAACTACTTTAGTCGCGTTAGGGTCGTAGTAGTGGGTGTAAAATATCGTTATAAAGACGTCGGGGTCGTAAGTGCCACCGTCTCCTCCGTGAGTATAATAGCTTATTATAACAATTTTCGCGAGTCCTTTTAATTATTAAAAAATAATGTAAAAGTAATCCTTCTTAATACCGAAAAACTTTCGGCTCCGAAGTAATTTACGTATTATCATAACCTTCTATACTGAAAATCGTAATTGAATACATGAAAACTTAAACAATTAGTTAAATAGTCTACCTTCAGGTCGGTAAAACCCGTTAAAAGGGGAGTCAACATCGTAGTCGAAGTCGGAGAAGTCGTTCTTATTTAGGGAGCTAACGCGGTTCCCGGTAAAAAACGGTATAGTCACGGTTTTATTCGTAATGTAAGTAAGGGGAACTTCCTAAGGGAAAAGTTAACCCGAGAACGTAGGCGTACCGGTAACTTCGAGTTATCGGATTATATTTGTTAAAATGTTGAACGCGTTAGTATTTCGTTATTTCAAATATAAAGCGTATTCCCGAGTAGCTTAGTTCCGTTCGATAAGTTTTATACGTAAAGCGTCGGTAAAACGTTCATATTAAGTCGTAAGGTAATCGAATTAAGCCGTTAACACGCTTTAATACTGCTTTTTAACGAGTACGTCGAGAAATTACTTTAGGTCCTAGGGATCCATATTCGGTGGGTTGAAGGATAAAGACATAGCCCTAGGTAATAACCGCTAAAAAGTAGCTAAAACATCGTTGGGTAGAAAATTGAAGTTTATATATAAAGGGACTATGGTCGAAGCTATCGTTTAAGATAGTCGGATTCTATTTATAAACCCCGATAAGGAGGAAAAAAGAGGAGAAGTCCCTGCTAGGAAGCGGCTATAGAACTAAAATGGTACATCCCTTTCCCTATTCATATGTTGTGTCCTCAAGCGACTCTCTCCCTTCTCTAGAGCATCGCAAGAGCGAGTAGAACTACCAGGTTTGGATCCCTGGTAAATTCTAGCCAGGAATTTGCCCGTAACAAAATGTTATTATATATCCTTATAAATAGTATATATAGGCTAAGTGGCAGCACACTGTATTATAAAGTGCTCTCCTACAGAGTACACGGTAACGTGTCATACTATAAGCTGCACTCTTCCAAGAAGTAAAGTACATCATGTATGGAACGGTGTGGAATAAGTATTCCATAACGTACAGCAATGTATGGAGCGGTCTGAAATAGGTTTCCCAGAGTGCACGGCAAAAGGGTCACTGTCCGGATGGGAGGTTACAACCTTCCATCCGTGGAGTGCAGTCTCTGGAATACTTCTTCCGATCTATCTATCTTTTATTACAACAATACCAATGTTATAATTACTCTTATACTCTTTTTAATTCACGTGAAATAGGCACATACTTTAACGACAAAAACATAAATAAATACATCGCCATAATCTATGAATATATTCATGGAATATATTAATATATTGAACCTTCATATATAGATGATGGAAGCGAAATGATAGAATTCATCAAAATATTTGACCAAGTATAGAACATTACCGTTAATGGTAATAAAAACCTCAACGGAGTGAAATGATGTATTTCTATATGATGAAAAAGTTCAAAAATACGGGAATATACTATAATATTCTCCATAAACATAATCTATCGATAATTATATTGAATTTTATTTATCAATTTAATACATTAGGGATAATTGGCGATGATTGAATGATAATTCCGGTTCAAAATCTAAATATCAAACTAATTATTGTTAGATTTAAAAGGATTCATCGGAATAATATACCCAGACATTAACACATGGAAGATTTTGATATGTAATGCGAATTTTCGTCGAATGATCCAAGAATAATTAAAAATCACAATGTTCATTAAAGTAAAGATGAGAATATGGGCTACTTTAATATCTAAATAACAATATAAATGAAGTCATTTGAAAACTACATTTTGATAGAGAGAATATTTATAAGGTGCAGGGAAAATTGTTGATAACGCTATTATAACCAAATTTTTGGAAAAATGAAATAATTCAGCGAAATTTAACATGATTGTTATCTAAATCAACTCTGGCAAACCAGTTATCAAACTTCGAATTAAAGGCATATAGCTTAATAATTATCCTATAGAGCTAATTAATAATACAAACTGTTGGTAGAACTTAGACGTTGCAACGTTGTCGATTCAATTGGTCTTCGAAGTAACAGTATTACTGTGTGGTCAGATGGTGGATGTATTATTTTAGGTTTAGCAGACCGCTAGCTGGTCTGCACTATAATTTTTATGGCTTAGTGCGTAGTCCGTGTCCTAGAGTGAAGTGCAGCGTACTGTACTCGACTTACATATAATGCGGTAAGTCGGTACAAAGCAATACACTTAACTTGCAGTACAATTAACTATACTTACAGTAAAATTGACCTATTACACTGTATGTAATACTATTTTAATACTGGCGGCTTTTTAGTTTGTGCGTGTACGCCAGTATGGCTAAATAATCTTTTCTGGTCAACGATGAACAGCGACCTCGTACCCCCTATTAATTCCAATTGATTTCCATACTGTATTGTATCCAATTGCATGCAAATTAACCCCATTTGACTTTAATTACTCCACCGCTCCGAGGTTCGAGTTCATTAACTTCTACAAAAAGTTCCTTTACTATAAGTCTTTACACACCTTCATTTCAACTATGCCACTCAAATAGATTACTATCATCAATCCCCTAATAGTTCTCTGATTTTCTAGAATATCACTGTCCGCCGTTACGTGGTTTTCCGGGAGGTCGGTTAACGTAGCCCTCGATATGTATAGTCAGCTTATTACTGTCTACAAATATTTCCAAAGCTTTTTTTAACGTAGCTTTTGTCATAGCAACTGCAGGATTATCTTTTCCATCGATCCATCGGAACTCCTTAATCTCTCTCCTTTCTTAGGTTTTACGGAGTACCATTACATCGATTATTAGACGTTTTTCGCTATTAGTTCCGAGTTTTGATAAATATTCGAAGAAATTCCTCGAGTCGGTACAAATTACTACTAGGATAAAGGGAATCTTTATCTATTTAGCAATAAGGTTAAGGGTTTCCTACAGCGCTATATCTACGGTAAAGTCCGCCATTATACTGAAGATTGCCGAGGATAATACGCTTCATGTAATTATTTTACACTTAATAAAGGTCTAGTAAATCAAATTATCGACAATGTTAAACTAACTTTTCCGCTTATCTTTGTTGACGAGGGTTATCAGGAAGTCGATCTGTAGAGATAAGTTGATATTATTTGTGAAAGAACCGTCCGTAAAAATTATTAGCTTAGCTTTTAAAAGGTCGATTGACGCTATATTAATTCCACGGTCCAGGTTCTGTATTCACCACTCTAACCTTTTATTTAGTCGATTAAAGTCTTTATCCCTTGGTGTTTGTGCTTGTGTCGTAATGGATTAATCGTACGAGGCTTTCGGTTGATATAGAGTAGCAATATAACTACCCCGTACATGCTATTTCAAATACCATTAAACCCTAAATTTATTAGTTTTGTCGATTATGGTAAAAATAACGCCTTAGCTATTTTATCGAAAGCTTAAGCCGGTATTCACATCAAGTATGCGGATTAACGATCCAATAAAGTTAAGTTAAGTGTTTTCCGTTAGTATCATCACTAGCTTATAATTCTAGAATTTTAAGTTTTCAATCGCCTGTTATTTTAATGACATAAAGCTAACAGTTTCAACTAAAAAGGTATCGTTAGTTTGTATAACCATTACGCAGAATTCCTTTTCTTATGTTACCAACAAAAACGGATAGTATATTGAAAACTTTATCGTTAGCCGTAATTTAAAGTACGACTAGTAAGTTAGAATCCAGTAAACGTTTGCTTTAGCTAATTCGTATATTAACTTAATACAACGTATTACCGTGCCTAAAGGGTATACAGTACGAAGTTCTTATAGTAGCTTTAACAGTATAATCCGCCGTAAATCCTTTGTTTATCATGTATAGGCTTACGTAATATCACAACTATTAAGTGTAAACTTACCTTTAGTCCTACCTATTAAACTTGCTGCTAAGACAACTACTAAGCGTTAGCTAATCTTTTAAATCGTTGACGACTATATAAGGATCCCGTCTTTCCCTTTATTATCGTATCTTTAAGCGATTAATCGTGATTTCTTATAAGGTCGCCCCGTATTTTTGCCATTAACTTCGTAGATAATCCTTAATTTAAAGATCGTGATATTCGGGTTTTAAAGGTTAATATCGGTTTTTGGCATTAATTGTATACCCTTTTTAAGTTAATAGGCCGTTAATTTCGACTTTGTCCCTTTTTTTTCAAAGTTTTACCGAAAGTTTTGATAATTCTTTATACCTTAAGTTTTACTACCAAGTTTTCGTCATCCTTTTTTTTCCTATTTTACCAAGTAATATTGTAAATAATACCCGGTATATATTTCTTCTCTTTAAAGTTTTCCTTTTTCTTCGGGAGTCGCCCGCGCCGGCTGCATTTTATCTGCTTATTGATAACGGGTAAAAGAGGGTCTTATTGGTTCTTTCGTTTCCCTGAGGAGGTTTAAGGGTCTTTATTTTTAATACCCCTGATATAAGGCTTGATCTAGGTGATTCGAAAAGATATAAAACCGTTAACAGTTTTAACAACTACTTTGAAGTTTGTAATACTTAATATCTTGTATGGCTTTTCCCATTTACCTAGCTTCCGCTACACGAGAACTTTACTTTACGACGGTAAAACCAGTACGTCTATCGTTAAGGAACCGTTTTTGGTGTTAAAGGCGTTATTAATCCGGCTACATACCGATTCCCTTCGCAGTTCCCTTAAAGTTTTATTATAGACTACAACACGTTTCTAAGTACTTACCGAAGGTGGAAATTCACTTATCAGGTGTAGGTACGCTCCAAAGATTAAAAGCGTTGGTATTAAGCCTTTAGGGCCTACGGTATTATGAAGGTTTTTTACTAGTATTTATAAACGTTTATCTGAATTTGTAAAACTTCTAATTTCTAACGTATGGATATTATACTTTTGGCGAAGTAAAACGTATGCCATTTTAACTTTTCCAATACTTTTGTGGGCTTTTATAGGTATTCTTTTCTATTTAATGCCTATTATCTTAACATTTTTTTAAAACTCCGCCGTCGTAAGGTTAATACTAGTATTGTAGACGACGACGTTAGGTGAGCTCAGGTACGAATTAATCCATAGCATCTTCAACGTCTTTCTTGTATCCTTTGACGAAAGGGACTTTAGGAATTTAGCCCTGTGAAAGGAGGTTACGAAGTCAACGACGTAAAAAATAAGCTTATTTTCCAAGTAAGACACATTAATAAAGATTTTACAATGAAAGTACTTATCGTCTTTTAATATAAATTTAAATTTTTAGGGAGATTGTATATGTGTTTGGCAGAGGTGGCAAAGTCTTTTAAATAGCTTTTAAGGTAAAGTATTCTATATCGTTATTCTTTACGAATTTTAGGACTTTTTATAGCCTGTTAACAGCTAAGTAGTTAAAGCGCCGGTGTAGTTAAAGTATTTACGGCTTCGTTAGGTTTAATACCATTACTTTGGTCCTTAAAAATAAAACCATAGATAACTTTACTTAAAGGCGAGTGGAAACCTTTGGCCGTTAGTAACCAGTTCGTTTACGTTAACGTTCATATTGACGCCGAGGGTTTTTATATTTTCCAAGAAAATTAAGAAAGGGGTAGGGGACTTAAAGATGCGGAACGTAATCGCTTCTATAACAATTTTAACTACCGTTATCCTTAGTAAAGATATTTATTCTCCTGGTTTAAAGCTAACTTTAGCTTTACCAGTATTGTAACGATTAATTTTAGTTGCTATAGTATTTTCCCTCCATAGTACCACGTATTATAAATTGCCTTTTATTCAGTACCTTATTACTATTATATTTGGCTTAATACCTTGAAACTTGTAATCCATGTAAAAATTACGAAAGTTAAAAGTATATAAGAGGTTAGGGGTATAGTTAGGGTAAAGGTAAGGGTTTTTACCATTTAAACTATATAGAAAGGTATAGTCGGCTAGTTATTAGGCTGCCGTATTAAAAGCAGTATCTTTATGTCACTTAATCGGTTTAAAGGAATTGATATTAATAAGCTCTTCCCTTTAGAAATTTATAACCTGGTTTAAGTATTTCAATTTAGAAGTGTTAGAGTACTGAATATAATACATTACCTTTTTGTTGTTTTTCTAAGAAAAGGGGTATCGAATTAATTAGCAACTAGTTTTACTAGAAATCCAATATCTTTTTCCATTATTACGACGATAATTCTAGCGGTTAATAAATCCGCTTATATTTTATTAGCGTTCATATGGTTGTTGCTTTCAGTCTGGAACTAAAGTCGATAAGCCAAACCTTAGGCGTTGTGGGCGTCCGTACTTACGGTCGATGTAATTGACTACAGTAAAGTCTTCTTTATTTACGTTAAGAAAATTGCCGGTTTGGGGGTACCTACCCGGCGAGTTGGGTATACGTGTTATTACGATGGCAAGCGAAAAACGTAATTGGTTAAAGAAGCTTTTATAGGTGATATGTAGGCGTTATAAAGCGTATTTGAACTTATGAACGCCTGTTACTATTACCTGTATTTTCTCACAAAGTATAGCTTTACCAACTTAAGCCTTTTCAATTGTTTTTAACATAATATTAACTTATTAAACATTTATTCAAGGACGTCCATTGATAATTCATCGTATTTCCTTTTTTCCATTATTATAATTTACTGCCTAGTAGCCTATTCTATATAATATTACGTTAGATGGATGTTGTATTCGCAGTAGCCCTTTATGCTATCGTAAATTTCGCGAAACATAGTGACGCTAGTTAGAAAGATTAGGTAATAATACTTGGCGTATCCTGTGAAGATTTCAGAAAAAAATAAGTAAAAACTAAAAAGAGGTACCTCCATCCATTCGTAAATATTTAGGAAAGGTATTATCTTAATATTAAGGAAGTTTTAAAGCTTCCCGTTATACTCTCTATATTATTTCAGATTTTATCAAAGTCCGTCATCAACTTATAGCTAATATTAATTATTCTAATAGGTTTTGGAGGAAGATTGCGATAGTTATTCCAGGTTTAATTGGTATTTCCTAGCAGCTTAAATATCAAAAGTTTCGAGGTACAGTACTAAGAGTAATTGCCAATCGCCTAGCTCGATATGTAAAGTCCTGTAATAGGGCCTGTAGTCGACTTGCGTATGTAGGCAAATATAAAGAGGAAATATTTTTAAGGTATTTGGCGATTATAGTATTAAAGGTCGATAGGTTCTTATAGGTTTTAGGAGGCTTGACGATTTTGCTAAATTAATTGGCGTAAAGCACTAACGTTAATACTTTTGGCTGCGTTGGAAACCCTCTTTTCGCGTGCTCTTTCGCCGTTAAGGGCGTACTTCGCGCTATCTCGTAGGGGTGCTGAGGTACCGAGAAAATTAACGGGCTTGTCTTCCGCGCGTAAAGAGGCTTAGCTTAGCCAGGGGTCAAAAGGAGGTCCCTTAAATCGTGTTTAGGGGTAGTTAAATTCTTTAACAACTTTCCCTTTTAGCGGTAAGTTGTAAAGGTATTCGTTAAGCTAGGCTAGGTCGAAAAGAGTTTTGGATAACGTTATAGCGCCTTATACCTAAATAAAGATCCTCCGTTACTCCGATTAAGATCTAAGTTTTAACTTAACTCCCTTTTGAATTGATTTTCACATATTAATCATTCAGTTGTCAATAAACTCATAGTATTTATTAAAAGTGCGATGAAGGTCGTGGCTAGTATTATGCTCAACTAAAAAACATCCAACGAATTTAATAAAGTGTTTTTCATTAATTTTTTCGTTAATATCCAACGCCCAGAGAACGTTGTTGTAAAACTTGGTAAAATCGTATCCGAGGGCCTTAATTACTTCTTTTTGGGCAAGGTTGGTAATTACTTTAAGGTGGGCGCTGAAGGCAAACATCTTAACAGGCGTGTAGGGTGAGAAACTTGGTAATCTTAGGTATAAAGGCTTGGTTTTTTGATGTAAAGTCGCGTAAGAACTTGGCGACTTGGTAACTTAGCGTAAGATCACGCGACGTGGCTTTCTTGGCGCAACTTGAAAATTCTGATTGTTTTTGCACGGGTCAGCAAACTGGACGATTAAATTAATGTAGGTGGAGGAAAAAAAAGTAAAGTATGGACAAAGATTAGGTATAAAGGGTAAGTTTGAAGGTCGTTATTAGTAGTGGAGGTTACTTGGCATAGAGACTTGGTCGTTTTTCTTGCAGTAGTAACACCCGCAGTAGTACTAACTTAACCGTTTACCAACTTGTCTTTTGAGACTTTTAGCGGTCAATCTCAACGCTTTTCATCAAAAAGGATCACTAAAGATTTCTTGGTGTTTTCAAGTAGCGATACCTTCGTCTACTTCTAGATTGCCGTTAAGTACTAACACAACCCAAGAAGTCCTCTCTGTTTTCCTGCCGTTAAGGACAAACGCAGTAATAATAGAAGCCCTTTATAAGATTCTTTCCTCTACTCTAGCAGCCATAACCACAGAGCGTAACAACCAGAAAGTAGCTTCTTCTTCTACTTAGCTTATCTATGCTTAACCTAGCGGGCAAGCACTGATTAGTGTTGGTAAGCCTTAGACTTTGCAACATTGTCGATTCGATTGGTCTTCGAAGTAACAGCAGTATTGCGTGTTCAGATGGTGGATGTATTGTTCTAGGTTTAGCAGACCGCTAGCCGGTCTGCACTGTAATTTATATGGCTATGTGCTTGGCCCGTACCCTAGAGTGAAGTGCAGCATACTGCACTCAACTTACACCTAATGCGGTAAGTTCGCACAAAGCAATACACTCAACTTGCAGCACAGTCAACTTTACTGTAAATAAAGTTAACCTACTGCACTGCATGTAATACTATTCCAACGCAAAAGTTGAAACATGGTAAAAACTCAGATTAGCGGATTTAACGCTCACTAAAAACTTGAATCATTACGAAATATTACATATTTTAATGATTCATTTCGATTTCTACAAATTGATCAAAACCCAAGAATTCAGATCGCTATATTTGAAGCTATTCATAAGTCTTAGCAATTTGTTATAATACAACTCGTGATTATATACCTAAAAGAAGTATTTAAATTTATATTGAATTTGTTTTTGGCGATACTTTATACGGTTGGAGCCTAATATCACACCTTATCAACAACGATGTCAGTAGATTGTTTCTTTTATATATTTATGTGTATATTACTATATACCCTCACAGATAGTTTACATAGGCCAAATGGCAGTGCACTGTATTGCATGGTACACTCCTGCAGAGTGTACGATAACATGTCACGCTGCAGGCTGTACTCTTACAAAACGCAAAGTACATCATACATAGATCGGTTTTTAATGCTATTCCAGGCCGACGTCAATGCGTCGAGCGGTCTAAAAGATGTATTCCAAAGTAATACGCTCTGGGTAGAGGGCTTATAAGTCCTTACCTGTGGCGTGTACCTCTGGATGCTTCTTCTTAATATAACCATTTTACTTTAAATACTATAACTACCAATTATTTTAATTACTTTTCAAAAACCTTATATTCACGTGAATATTATAGTCTTAAGAGCTTACCGATATTGATAGTAGCCAACTAGGTCGACTACAAATAGCTTAGGAAAAAAAAGACAAATATACGTTGATTATCTATAACGGGATATTATAACGGTTTTAACTGCCTATAATTTAACATTACGCCGTATAAAAACTATACGGGAGTGTGTAATTACGGAGGAATGCCGAGAAACCCGAAGTATTACAAAACTATAAGATCTGGAGTAACTTTAAAAAGATTAACTTCGTTTCTTTAACCGCTAACTTGCATTAGCGTTCTAACCGAAGAACCCGAACCCTTTTTAAAGGCCTTCCTATTACGTATAAGGCTATGCAAGTTAAAACCACTAAGTTTCGGAACCCTTTGCTAAAAACTATCCGATTTTCAACAATCCACATCGATCGAATTATCAAAATCGATTATATACGAATAACCAAACCAACCGCCTTAATAACATCGGTTATATAAAAAATAATCGACCGATCCCTTTACTAATTTCTACTATGGCACGCCAATACGAACTGACCTCTAAATACCGGATTACATAAATGCATTCCCTTTACCTTATCCACTCTTCGATATTCGCCTTATATATTTTAAATTTAATACTTATAACTGTTTAAATTTTACTAATTATTTAGTTAGTATAACGTTACTAACGGTAATGAAACTAATTTAAAACGGTTAACTAATTTGTAGTTACGCATCATTTACGTATCGTTCAAAATTTATTTACATTAATAAGCGCTAGTAAACTTTATTCTAACCGCTTTAATTACTTTATTTATTTTACATTTATTAAACTACCCTGCACCTTAAACCACCCTAAACTATTCACAACCTACCCTTTACGAATACATAATAGCTTTACTAATAACGGATCTGATAAAGGCTAACAATTATATAGATTATCTTTTTATATACACGTCATTTCGAAATAATATCTTACGAATAAATAATAGCTTTACTAATAACGGATCTGGTAAAGGCTAAAAATTATATAGATTATCTTTTTATATACACGTCGCTTCGAAATAATATCCTTAAATTATTGTACCTTGACTTTTGTAATAATAGAATCTAAACCTTAGTGGAAAATTGAAATCTCTATACGGAAAATACATATGTTATAATTATAATATTCAACTACTGTAGTGTCGAAATTAAAGGTTACTAATTATTCGATAATTTTGAAAAAGACTTTGCGAACTAGACGTTAAATATGTGGTAAATAGAGAACAATATGATTATAAGAATCCTACGGAAACAATTACGAAGTAAAAGTATTAATACACCCGTTAAAAGTAATAGCCGTATCGTAAAAGCCTTATCTATAACGGCTAAACTTATACAAATTTCGAAATAGACGGACGAAGAAATTATAAAAAGATAATTTGTAAAGGGATATTACCTGAAAAATCGTTAGGAACGCCTAATCAAAATTGTAAACCGGGGCTATAAAAAGCTATAATAAATTGAAATACGGCGTTTAACAAGACTTAATATCCGGTGGAGAATAAAAATAAAGTAATTAGTAAAAAAGAAGGAGGCACTGTAACATTTATTTACAACGAGGGTCGAATACGAAACCTCCCTGAAACGTAACTTTAAACTGATACAAATACAAAAACACACCCCGAATGCTAAAAAAAAAAAAAAAACCGTTCGACTATAACAGAATCGGTCGAAACGTAGAAAATAACCCATTTCAGAAATTAATAATCGGCCGAAACACGGAAAACACCCCGATCAAGGAGTTCATAAGCGATGTAAAACGTTGATACGTACTGTACAGACTAATACCCTTTAACCACGACCTTTACTGCGACTTCTTACCATATCGCTTTTCCACGAATAGAAAAGACCCTACGAAATTAACTAACTTTTCCAAGTTATAAAATAGGGATAACAATTATATCGGGGAGCCATACAACAAACTCAATAATAAGATACGCGTTACACTTAATATATATAAAAAACTGAGTAATAAGCTATTGTAATTCCACGTTATCTTACCCGGTATACTTTTCGGGTAAGCTAAGAAATAATTTATATACTACCTTATATAAGTACATATATCCGTAAAGTATTATAATCGCTTTAAATCCCACTTAAACACCGAAATAAACTATGAATTATACGATAGATATTAAATTAGTAATATGTGGGAATTGGTAAAAAAATCAATAGGAAAATACTGATAAAAACTTACAGGAAATCCTTGTCGCTTTATTAGCAAAGTTCCGGAAATACTAAACATCCTTAAAACCGTAATATAAGGGCTACGAACTATTTATTTTAATAGTAACAAAAACCTGCCGTAGGAGCCCGAATTTCGATCGTACCCTTTTTGAATGAGAAAAGGATATAGAGGCCTTTTATACAAGGTTTAAAAAATTACTCGAAACTTTTATACGCCGATGAATAATCCTTAAATTAGCATTTATAAATATTAAAAACGAAGGCTAAATTACTAAAATAAACCTCGCTAAAACTATTAATTATATTATAAACCAAATATGTAAAGTTTACACGAGGTAAAAAGATCGCTCAAAGTACAAGTATTAAGGGAGAAAATTTGATAATAAAGGCTAAAGCCGATCGTCCGGATATAAAAGAAACGCGTCCAGACTATAATAATACTTACAAAAAAGCATACAAAGCTCCGTAAGTTTAACAAAGAGGTATATCGTATATAGTAAAGTCGGCTGCTAGTTTGCATACCATTTTGTCTACGAGTAGATTCGGATTAAACGAAAATTTTATGCCGATTACATATTCGAAAATCGGATAAAAGCCAACTTTACAATATACGTAGCCGAGTATGAAGAAACAGATAGCGGACTTAATGCCTACCTTTACGATAACACGTTCAGAGAGGATGACCCCGAGGGCCATAATACCTATTTGTTAGCCCAAAGCGATAAAATCGCCTATCGTATCTTTACCAGATTAAAAAACGTCCCCTTTAAGTATATTACCGTTTTGGATTACGGGAATAAAGTATTCAACGCCTATATAACGTTGCAATTCTGTTATTTAATAGGTACGAAAATAGGTTTAAAGGTATTATATCTGATATTAAAACAGCCGAAATTTTCATAAGCCAGTAAGAATTAATTCAACGCGTTTACGGCGAAGTTTTCGAAGGTTTACCTAAACAGAATAGGAAAATATCGAATAATATTATTTAGTAAAGGTAAGACGTTTTCGCTCAGAACAGTAGTTATAAATACACGTTTCGAGCCGATTAAGTTTTATTTAATAAACTTTGAAACTCTTCTCCGCGTCTAGAATAAAGTATTTATACCGTTTAGGGTAAAGTTCGGCTATTTATAGGTTTTTTTTAAAAATTACGTATAATCCAGGCCATTTACTTGATATAACCGGAATTACGGGTATTACACCGACGATTCAGATACCCAATTATAAAACGCCTTTTAAGCTGGTTTCATTCCAGAGGTTATACGGATATAAAAAAGGCGTATTTAAAGCTATCGAAAAGTTTTGATATAAGTGTTAGTTATATTTATAAGCACTATAACGGTTTAAGTCCCGCCTTGAAATCGATATGGATTTTAATTATAAAGTGATTATGAATAATATATATCTGAATCATTAATTAATCCTTTACGCCATCTATATATTAATATAGTTTTAGGTCGCCAAATGTACATATAGTTCCTTCGTTTTAAATTATTAGGACATTTTAGTTAATTATTAGTTTAACGTTCACCTCAGGCCTTTAAATTGGATTATACACAACGCTAATACAGCTTTTAATATCACCGAGTGACGTATCAAGGCCTAGATAGCTGGCAACAAATATGGGCAGATTTTAGTAAAAGCCTTATAAGGTATTGAAAAGTGCGAATCGTATTACAGACTGTTAAAAAAAGCGAATAAATTACAGTCTAAAAATCTAAAGGGTATAAGTTGTAAAGAATTTATCCTTTAAATAACGGTTAATACCGTTAACAACACTTTGGCCTAAGTGAGCTTATCCTTACGCTTTTTATTTTCGATATTTACCCTAAAATCCACATAAAATTTATACTATCATCGTCCATAGTATAAAGGGCTAATACCAAGGCAAAAGCCATAATAGCGTTACGATTTTTACAGGCTCAAAACGAAGTATCTAAAACGTTGGCCACGAAAAATAGGCTACGTAACGCCGGAGTTTTAGATTTACCATTATAGTCTAAAGTTTTGGTCTAAAGAATAAAGAATAGATAAACTAGGCCTTGAAAAATCAACTGGTTTAAAGGTTATAATATACTAGTTGGTTTACATAACGGCATAATATTGTTTCTATTGATAATAATACGTTAGTATAGGAAAAAAGTGGAAGGAATCGGTTAAAAACCTTAAGACAAATGAAATCACCTACTCACCACCCCTTAGAATGACGAATTTAAACCGACTCCGAATCTAACTTCGTTCCCGAAATATAATTCCAACCCGACCTTATTAGATAAAAACGATATATTTACACCAACTCCGCTAAAACCTCGCAGCCGAGGCGATTCTTCAGCTCGAAAACAAAGAAAACCGCTTTAAAAACTTTGCTACAGACTTCTTTGTCATGTAAAAGGAATTGGTAAATCGCGAGCTTAACTTAAAGCTTCGCTACGAAGATATTATTACTACCTTAAGTACCTTTTTCGAATAATCTACCTAAAAAGAAATTTCAGCCTTAATCAACTAAGACTTTTTTGGCTTTAAACAATTCGATGCTACTATTTACGATATCTATAGAACTTTTTCAACCCGCCTAGTCTACAAAATGAAGGATAAAACTAGGAAACCTTACGAAAAAAAACTCGCCTAATTATTAAAGAATATAACGACGAAAGTAAAAAGGACATTATAACCCAGTTACCTATATTACAACAAGCTAACCATCGCTTAATTCTTATACCCACGGCTTTCCTTAACGAATCGTATGGCCTGTATATCGAGTTCCAAAATATAACGTAAGCCTATATATAATTTAAGGAACAACTAAAACTGCGGAATTACGTAAATATGTGAAAAGACCTTAGGTAAAACTACCCACTTAGGACAATTTTACGTATCCTAAACCCGCTTTACGATTTAGCTAAAGCCGGTATATATTAATATAACACTTACTAAAAACACTCTAACGAACGATTCGCGATAAGTAACTCCACCATTAACCCATAACTATTAATATCGATTGCCCGTTCAAAAGGCTTTACACTTATAAAAATGTAAATGAACGACATTTGAACTTTGTATAACGCCCCGTTTTCCGCGTCTAAGGAAAGAAAAATTTTAAAGGCCGACTTAAAGACAAAACCCACAACTTACCTGACAAAAAACAATATAATCGATTTTAATAGTGATAAGATTATACTTCGAAGCGGTACTTTATGACTTGCGTCAAAGAAATAGTTGGATGAGGTAGCTTTTATCGTCCTAGATAATACAAAACAAGACGATAAATACAAATGCTAACGCGTACACAGAGCTTAAGTTGTTTTTATAACATAATTAAAAGCGATATTTAACCTTTCGGTCGCCGCATAATATTAAACCGACTTAATATATGATATGTATAAGGTGTTTAATAAGCGTTTTTTATAGTACATATATAATTTAAAACGCCGTTTACAATTTATACCACTTCATATACGAATTACAAAGATGTTTGTATTTATTAACATCTTTTTTTACCAATAATAACGACTACAATTTACAAATCGACTTTATTCTAATCTTCGGTAACGAATTACCGGCCCGAAACGTCTTTACGTTTCGTAAAAACATTATTTATTAAAGCTTTACCAAGTGTAAAAGAGTTACTACGAACTTCTTCGCTTTTAAGATCTATAATATGATTTAAGTTTTCTATTCGTGTATTACTTTGACGATAATATTACGGATAATTATGTTTAACCTAAATTCACGACCTATCCCTTAAATAATTTACACTAACTCTTTTTCGATTTATAAGTACCAGGTTAAATTAGGTATTATGAATGAAAAACGGTTCATAATCGATTATATAACTTGACGCGAGTTATACGAATGCCGTGAAATCGAGTAAATCAAATAAATTAATAATAAGTTAAACGCAATATATGTAATGACTAAGGCAATTCCAAACGACGCTTTAAAAGTACTTAAATCTATAAATACTTTATTTATTAGGATTATTAAAAAGGTTTTACAACCCTAATAAATCGTTACACCAATTTTCGCCAACCTTCAATCGGCCTATCGATACTATTCGTATAGTATTATAATTTTCCTTTATTTAACCTGACCTTTTACACTGACTCTAAATTCTGCTCTTATTCGACTTAGCTATTCGCGCCGATTTTAAACTTTTACTTTTATTTAACCTATCATTTCGTTTTCGGGTTCTTCACATGCTTCGACTCAACAAATTAACTATTTTTTTTATCTCTTTATTTATTTCTACAATGTCACAACGATTTTGATATATTAACCTTTTCATTTTACCTTTTATATTAAGTTTATTACTTTAAACAATTGATTTATGAAAAGTTATACAATTACTATGTAATGTACTATACTATAGTCGGGTATACCGGTCCAGCCGAAAGGATATCTATCTATTACAAAAGGGAAAGTGCGACGTCGTTTCATCCCTACTATCCTCCTCATCGCTTTCCTCCTTTATACTAACGCCATTGCCATTACCGCCAACAACATTATTAACGCTAACAAAAATATAGCTTTACACCTTATTAGTTATACTTTTAAGTTAAGGTATAAGGTAGGGATTACCTCCCTTACGACAACGTACGATAACGTCGTCTAACTCACTTATATAGTATGTATATAAGCACCGGTTTTAGATGACGACGGCAGCTACCGTCACCTTAATTCGCCAGTTAGTGCTTATTACTAATTAGCATAGGCTTGTTTTAGTTACTTACGGTGATTTATTTTTCGAATCGCCCCGAACGGAGCATTTTTACCACAGGATATTTTTATGATTAAGTAAGAATTTACTAAAAATCCGGCGGGCATGTGATACGGCCTCGACCTACGGCTCCAAAACTACCGTAATAAAGGTGTACGAACTATCAATTCGTTCGTAACAGTAACAGCGAACCGAATGGCCCCCGTTTTCGTAGAAATCGCCAATGAACTTACCCGCAGCCGCGAATACGATATAAGACACGTAAGGTGTATTTATTAGCGACTTAAGACTACAGACTCAGGTATGCCGCTTTAACGCTTAACGTGTTAAAAAGGCCTTATGGCATACCCTAACGATACAAAGCTCGAAGCAACGGGGAGAATCCGCCTCGTACTTCATATTTACGAGGACAACGGTTGAAATATTACAAACGAAGGGATTAAAATATACGTACCCTAACGTAATTATTCCAAGCTACACTTATTGCGTAAAGGGGTTCCCACGGGTAATAAAGTCTTTATCTATAGGGAAAGAATAAGGTTTATAACCTTAGGGGCCCTTTACTCCTCCCCTTATGAGTTGGGAAAGGGGAAGGGGAAAATAGGGGGAGGTGGCGTAACGGCGGCGGGAAAGGGGGCAGAGGCGGAGGTAGGGCTAGACAACGTAACAGCGGCGGGACTTAGTGACGTGGTGGCGAGCGGGGTAGTGGGGGCGGGCGGCGCAGAGGTAATAGAGTAGATTGTGCCCGACGAAGGCGGGATATAACAGCTAGTGGTAATGGTTCTGGGGTCGGCGGTTGTGGCGGCTACGGTGGCGGCGATATGCCGACGTTTTCGCGCCAAACGGCGCCTTATAATCCTGTTTTTACGCGACATCTATTCAGGGAAATAGGTTAATATATAGAAGCCAAGTAAATTATACATTAAAGCGGCTTAGTTTGATTAAATGGACCAGAAGTTAAATTGAAATAGGGACTTGTATTAACTGAGATTACGCGCTTTTAAAAAAAGGAAGTTTTACCCAAAACGATAGCGATACATTTTTTATACTAACCTACCGCGTAATTACGTAATCACATTTACGTAATCATTCCTACGTAATTACCACTACGCAATTACCCCTATCAGAAACACCCAAAGGCGCCATTAACAACTATATCATCTCCATTTAACTGCACTAACTAGGGTCGACTTACAATCACTACCGCGACCGGACTTTACTAATCCCAGCCGAACTTGCTAATTTGGACCTTTTACGATTAATACGGAAAATAACACTGTCACTACTGTTAATTTAGACCTTTTACAATTAATACGACCAAAATACTATTACTACTATTAATTTGGACCTTTTGTAATTAATATCACAACAATACTATTATTATTAGGCTATGGGTACAGAATATTGAAGGAAAAAAGAAAATATTACCTATATAGATATTACTATATACCCTTAAAGATAGTATATATAGGCCAAATGGAAGTACACTGTATTATAGAATGTACTCCTGCAGAGTACACAATAACGTATCACGTTACAGGCTACACTTTTGCAAGAAGCAAAGTACATTATGCATAAATCGGTCTGAAATACTATTCAAGGCCGACGGAAATAAGTGGAGCGGTTTAGAATAAGTATTCTAGAGTAATACGCTCCCGGTGGAGGGCTTATAAGTCTTCACCTATAGCGTGCACCTCTGGATGCTTCTTCTTGATATAACCATCTTACTTTATGTACTACAACTACCAATCATTTTTATTACTCTTCAAAGACCTTATGTTCATGTAAATATTACAGGATTGAGACCTTACCGACAGATTATAACCTCGATTTCCTTTATTGTAAGATATAAAAAATTCTTTTCAACGTTAATTCGAGACTAAATCTTGTCTAAACGAACCCCTTTCCTAACGTAGAATAAAATTCGCATTCTGGTGAAAAGAAAGGCCTTTCGACGGGATCTTCAATTAAACTTTTCCCCTTATGACTTAGGAATAGAAGGGAAAAGATTATAATCTGAATAGATTTACATTAAACCTACCACACCATTTTTATTTCTATATTAAACCTTTCATACGTTAATTATAATAATTCTATTAATTACTTCAATCATGAAATAAAGTTAGTAAACCGTGTTGTTTTTATTAACGTTTATCGCAACGATTAAAAATGTCGTATTTATATTCAGCGTTCAAAAACACCTAATACATTTTATTTTAGGTACTTCAAGTTTATTTCATATGGTATGGTTCATATATTTTCACGTCTTTCGCGGAGGCTAACGCTTGGTTTTTTGGGTGAGATCAGTTTTCGATTGTTGCAACAGTAGGGCCGCGGTTTACAAAATATTTTATGTCGGTGTGTCAATCATGAATTCGTTGTTATTTGAGTTTGAAATAAAGTTCTTAAGTGCGGTTTTCATGTCGAAGGGATTTTTAGTGTCGTTAGGCGTATTCTCGTAAATTATTTAAGGACTTGTAAAGATTCTGAAAAAGCGTCAGGCGTTCAGTCATTAGCGTAAATTCGTGTATTTATACGAAATTGCTTTTCTTATCGTTTTTCCAAATACTCGTATAATGACTATGAATTATTGAAGCTTAAATACATCTATAAAAGTAATTATAATCTTTTTAACATTATATCTAAGTTTATTCATGGTTCGTATTTTGCTTAGTTTATATTGGGAATAACGAAGTAGTTTATTCGTTACATTTTCAAGGGCCGTTAAATAACCGCTGTATTCTGAGAGAAGAGTCGTAACAATTATAGTAATATATTGTGATAGTATAGGTTTTAGCTGTGTAAAAGTTTGAATAAATCGTAAAATCAGGATATAGAATTGTGTATACATAAGATGAGTTTTAGTATTGCTATATATGATCCTGGGTATTGAATTGTTTCGTATGTTGTTTATCGATACCTTGCAAAATCTACTTGATTTTAATAAGGAAACAATTCAGATGATAAAGATGATATATGTTATGGCCTGACCTACGATGGTAAGCCATGTAGGTGCCAAATGAGATTTACTATTAAGGTGCGGAGGAAGACTAGAAGAGGCTACCATAGCTCATCGTGCAGGATCCTTAAGCAAAACAAATGCCCAACCCATTACGTACCTTTACAAGTACTGTATACGGACCGTATCCGGACTATACCCGGACCGTACCCGATTCGCACTCGGGCCAAGCCAAAGCCGGATATTATCCATCCTGTTACGTATACAGTGACGTAACTTATAAGCTTAATGACCAACGGCCTAAATCCATAATATGCCCCCCTTTTCCCCAAATGCTATAAGGGCTACAGAGCCCCACTAAATAAATACCAGACGTAAGCCGCATCTGTCTAATACGTGGGTCAGGCGTAAGCCGATAACATTACGTTTAATATATCGTATAACACTTCGGCCGGCCTAGCCCCAGGTCTCTGGCGCCGTATAACGCATTCCTTAGCCTTATCACCAATACCCTATAATACGCACATAAGCTAAACATATAATTTGTTTCTTTTACCGCTGCCGCCATATAACGTACCTTTCAACGCGTCGTTTAACATATCTTTTTTACCGCTGATATCGTATAACGCGCCGTGTAAAGTCGCGTTCTTACCTTTAATATCGTATAAAGCGCACCGTATAATATGTAACTTTTTCCGAATCCGATTCGCCAATCCTTATAAATACGAACGGCCCCTATAGTTTTCAAAACTTCCTCCTTTTCTCTTTTACACTATCACCCTTCTTCTTTAACCACTCTCCTTATAATTATTTTACCTCACCTTTATGTATCCTAACTAATTATTTTTATTAATATTCCTTAGCTTTTTCCCCCTAATTTATTATTATAACCGATGTATACAACGGTCCTAACGTAGGTTACGTTACCGCCGGCGCCCCTAAAAGGGATAACAAGCCTCCTTGTAAGGTATATTACCCTATTACATACTAATACCCTACCACTAACTACCTATTATAGCCCCTTTACGTTATAATAGATCTCTTCGTTCTTAAAGATAGTAAAAACCAAAATAAACTTCCTTTATTACGAGCTAAAGATGTTTACATATTACATATTAACCGCTTTTCATACTTCAATGTTTTTCTTTTGAACTCAGAGTTTATTTGGCTTAACGATGATATGTATATCGAAATTTTTATAACAAGATAAGCTTACAAAGAGATCCTATCAAAATCCTAACAATATATTGACTTTTCGTAATATATTTAGGAGATAATTCCATATACGATTTCACTCAGTTCACGTGCCCTTTTACGACAATTAGTTGTTACGGTAAAAAAAAGGGGTCATGTCTTATCCTATACGCGTAAGCATTAGGAAAATATCTCTGGTTATCGATCTGTCTTTACCCCCGCTTTTTTTAAGTTAATCAATCAGTTTACCCGGCTCTTCAATATCGTTCGGGCGTAAAAAGGTCACACTATACCGGCCGTATAAGCCGTTACCCCTTTAACCATAATCTTAAACCGTACCCTTCTCTCGGGTCCGTTTTTAACCCGATCTCTTTCGTTATAATTTACTATATCATCAATTAACAAAAACAGGATAACTTCCGCCGACCGGATTTTAACGTATAACGTCTTCTCCCCAGTCCCCTTTAACCACCGTCGTATACCGTTTTGTAGTTTTAGCCTAAAAAGCTAAAATAATATAACCAACTAGGCTATGTCTTTTATAACTAATATAGGTTACGGCTTATATAATATAACAAACGACGTCTAAAGTTTAATTATATAATATTCGAATTTTCCGGTATTTCATTTATTAACCTTAGATAAAAACAAGCTAATTGGGCCGACCTCAAATAGGTGTAAAATTGAGTTCGAGCTGACCGCATTACCCGGGTTTAAACTAATATGTTGTAATCTTTAGTAAACCGTTTAAAGGGTTACTCCTCCTGTTCCGCCCCCCACCCTACACCTCATTAACCGCTATCTTCGGCTTCCTTTAACACTTGTTCTTTTCAAAGCTATTCTTTATCGTTAACCTCTTTTAACGTCCGTCCTTCCTTATATTATCCGCTGTAGGCCTCTTCTAGCGTCCGCCTTTTTTCGCGTTATCCGCTATTTTCGACGTCGTTTCATATTCGTCCCATTTTTTACCAGCCCCCTTTTTCAGCGCTTATCAATTCCCATTACGTTTTTTATCGTCCATATTCTCCAGTATTATCTAGTATTCAGAACTAGTCATGATAAAGCCCGTAAAGTTAGTAACGGCAGTATTTTTAAACCTTAATAAAGATAATAATAGTAAGTAAGTAAAATTTCGCTAAATTATAATAAAAGCCGTTTTATGGTCGGATACGTATTCAAAAAAGTCGGGTAATATTTAACCAGCCTTACCTGTTATATTATAGCTTCATTTAATAATAAATTCTCCTTTTCATTTATAAATAAGGCATTATTTCGAAGGTATAAACGGCTTGATCTGTACCTATCGCTTCGTATAAGTTTAATGCCAACATCGAAATACCGTGTTATGGAAATCTAAAATATTTTACCATTTCGCTTGAAATTTATTAAAGGTTATGATATATTGGTAATTTTCCAATAAATTTTACTCTGGTTCATTATAATCTTTTCATTTAACTAACATATAAACACCCCGCTCAATCCAGTTTTTATCGCAAAGATTCCATATACTTTAAATTTCCCGTATTTACCTTTTTTAATATCGTTAACTACTAAAATTCTTTTTGTGTGAAGATCTAATAAAACTTGCGAGAAAAGGGGGTTCGAAATCGTTAGCCTAATGATATTTACTAAGGATATTTAATACGATATTAACGGGTTCAAAATATCGATTACCCGGTATTAATTGTAAAGTTAGTCGAGCTTTTTATTCGAACGATTATTTTTAATATTACGAAGGTTTAACTAAACCTAATCCCCATTTTATATCGTTTCGCCGGACGTCGTTTAGGATTCGCCGCCGTTTTTATTGATTACTAAATATAAATTATCCTCGTTTAAGTCAATTTTGTCTCCTTACGTAAATGAGACAAAAACGTAATAATTTGCCTCATCGGATTAATTAAAGATTTCATATTCCTGTTTATCTTGAAAATAGGTAATATTTCGTATCTATTTACCAAACGGGTTACGTTGAACTCGGTTACCGTCGACTTTCTATTATTTAAAGCGAATTAATAAACGAGTAAGTACAAAGCTTAATCGTGTTACAAAAAAGTAACAACGATAAAAAAAATATTGTGAAACCTTGTAGTTCATCCACTTAATACTGTTATTTATTTATAAGTAATAATGTATAAATGAAAGTTTTTTGAATTGTATTGGGGAATATAAGGTTGTTTAAAATATGATTGTTTAGTACTAACCGCGGTAATTAATAATGACAACTGGAAATATATACAATTTCCATTATATATTCCTGAAGCACTCCATATACGCATCAGTAGTTATAAACTATATAATCTTTAATTGGATAAACTTAAAAAGAAGATCCGTAATAATTAGTAAATATTAAGGGCCTCTATTAATAACTAGTAAGTCGATTGTAAAACCGACCGAAATATATGCTTAATACTGGTCGAGAATAGGGAAAGGTTAAAGGAGGCTTTATTTTAAGGTTCGATAAGGTTTTATCTCGTTATATTATATTTATATTCGATATAAAAGTCGAATATTTACGATTATACGTTTTGAATAGTAATTTTATTAGAAATTGTAAAAGTAATGTTTTTATCCGAAGAACCTATAATAAACGAATCGTAAGTTTATTATAAGATTTTCGTCGTTAATGGTTTTAAACTTAATAGCTATAAATGATTAAGGCAACATAACATACCCCAAAAGATAATCCCGTAATTCTTAATTTATTTTGACTATCCTATTTTAGGTAGGAAACGCCTAACGCCTTCAGAAACCGTTAAAAAGCGAATCTTTCATTACAGTTCGTTCGATACTTTTTAATTTTATAATTCCGTTAACGTACCCGAACCGAAAATAAGGTAATTACTCAGCGTTAACGATACTGATCGTCTTAACACGAATTGGGTTTACGGCGGTATTACCGATATCGTTATATTAAAATTCTTTAACATTATTTCCGATGACGAGCCGGATGCGGGTTGGGCCCGGGGCGGTACCACCTTTGACGGCCTTTCGAAAATCCCGAACCTACCTTTAAAATGTATATCGTCGTAATTTAACAAGGAAGCCTTCTTTTCGCCAAACTCCTTTACATAACCCGCTGTAATCTATATCCTTTTAATATATAAGTTTATCAATACTAAGTTTAATATAATAAAAGAAATAAGTTAAAAAACTAGCGTACGGTATTTCTTATCTTCGGGTTTATTTTATAATATATAGGTTAACTTATTCGTGCGGGCGTCCTAAGTTACAGGCCTATACCTTGAATAATATTAAAAAAGTAAAAGGACTTCGGTTTATTTAGTTAAACGTTTCGAAATCAACTATAAGAAAAATATTCAAATTCATTATAATTCATTAAGATCGTATTCGGTATACGGATACTACGTATTTCGGAAAACTACGCCATTAAATAATAAACTATCGCAAAAAGCTCCTTATCGTAAATAATATAATTACGTTTTCTTATTTGTTAATCATACAAAATGTTAAGCTATTAACTTTAAAATACTATCTTTATCCCGTTACGATAAATATTCTTTTGATGTATTTTCCTAATAATCGGGTTTTATTACGATTAACCGATTGAAATCCTAATAAGCCAAAACTGGAGCCGTGATAAAGGTATTTTTCAAGGTTTAAAATATATATTCCTCCTATTTCCCCTCAGCCTAACGAATATCTTATTTTGTTAGGCGAACTGAATAATCTGCGAACTTTGAAAAATTATTAATAAAATTACAATAAAAGTTGGTAAAACCTCAAAAGTTTCGAACTTCCCGGACCATACGTAGTAACTTTTACTCGCGCATTACCTGGAATTTCTCGGGTTGGGTCCAAATACCTACCCTAACCGTTATAATAAATCCTAATTATTTTACCTCCTTAACGAATAAATCTTATTTTTTAAAATTCAGATTGAACCGTGTATTACAAAGATATCCTCAAACGATACGAATTTTCGTTATGTAATATTGTTGAATATTCAAAGAAAAATATTTAAATATCATCTTAATACATGATAATGAAACGATTTAAGATATCCGCTATTATATAATTAATATATTGCTAAAATGTCGTTAGTGTTTTCATTGATGTAAAATATGTAATTGACTATTTAAATTTCCCGAATCGCGTATGAAACGTCATGAATTTTTCCTACCCGTGTATTGCTCAAATACGGTAAAAAGCTGTTTGAATATCTAACTTTATAAGTTATATCGACTTCGATAATATATGTAAGGTATTTTTAATTAAAGGTAAAGGAAAACGGTTCTACTTTATAATTTTATTTAGTACCTAGTAATCTATATAAAACAGTTACCCTCCACCCCCCCCCCCGGTTTACGAATAAGTAATACCGACTTCATCGCAGATAAAAAGCTTACCCGAACTAAACCTTTATTTATTAATTTCGAAACTTGTCGTTCAAATTTGGAAAATTAATCCCATAGTATCGAGTATAATGGTCCCTAAAGTCGTTTTAGTAAATATTTATCCTGATTTAATTTAATATCAATATGGTAATCGAGTTTTTCCCTATATAGAAGTATCGTTGTAAACTTATCCTTATTAAATAAGTTTCGAAATTTAGCAAATTTTTATAAAAGACGTAACTGCTTTTTTTTTCCTTAACTGTAATCATTATCTTTATTTATAAAATTCGCGTTATTTTGTAAAATCGTATAATATAAGTTATCTGAAATCGGTCCCCCATACGTTATATCTTTCGATACAAACTTGATGCTAATCCAAGGAAAACCGAATCTATTACACCTTATATATATTTCATTTTAAAGTGTATTATTATTAGGTCGACAATTAAACATTTTTGACTTTAAACTATTTAATGGTTAATACCTGTATTTAAGTTTACCTATTAATATCGTATCCAAGGTATTCCAAAAATCAAATTCCGCTTTATTCCGGGAATAATATATATTAATATCGGTTTTAACTATTTATTAATATTTATACTCAATTTAGCCATTTTGATAATACGCCTATTTTACCGTAACTCTAATATCGTACCGAAGTTTCGCGGATATAAAACCGAATATATTTTATCTATAACCGTTTTATTAAACTCTCGTTTATAACATAATAATAATTATAGGTAGAATCGACTTAAATATTTAAAAAGTAAATGTAATGAAAAAGCATAAGGATAAGGAATGGATCCTCGTTTATACGTATTTTAATTAAATTATATTCCTTTTCACTTAATTTTTCAATTACGCTGTGAATTTTATATAATCTTTAAACGAAACTATGTCCAGAAACTAAGCTCCCCCCATGTCCGTTAATAGGGAATCTTTTTTTATTTTTTCGACTTAAATCGTATAATCTTACGTAAAAGATAATATTGGACGAAGATTATAATTATGTTGGTAACAGTATGACAAGTTATAACGTACGTAACGCTTCAAAGTAAATTTAGTTTAACGTTTCTTTATTATCTTTTACATTGACCTATGTTTTTAATTTTGAACGCGTACCGAATAAGTTTGTTAAGATAATTAACCTCGATATGGAAATAATTAGCCGCGATTACCATGGCCCTTTAATTAAGGTATTTAAAAAACGTAAATTCTCGTTATAACCATCTTACTATCTGGTCGTTAGATTTAAACGGGTTCCGATAATTAATAACTAAAACACCGTTTTAAATTTAAGTAATTTAATTCGTTAACAAATTCGCGGTACGTTTTTAAGGCTACGACATAATTCACTCAATTAATACCAATAGTAATAGATTTATCGCGGATACGTAACGATATGCGGAAATAAAAGTAGTTACACGTTATGGCTAAAGGATGATTTAGACCGCCTTTTTAAACTAATAGTCTTTTAACCCCTAATAATAAATAATATTTATAAGTTTTTAATATGTATAAAAAAACTTTTAAATTATACTAATACTTTATACACGAGATAAAGGTTTTAAAAGCCGCTTCGATATAATTAAAAAACCTTTTTATATTATATATATCTTCGTGTCCTTCAACTTCATAATACGCCGTAACCGTTTACTTTACCGTCGTTTTATAACATCCCTATCCGTAGAGAACCCTATACCGACCCTTTTTGATTTATATTTTATCCTTTTTTGATATAAATTTAATTGTCTAACGCGTTTCCGCCTACGTAAAAGTAAATCCGTCGAATTACGGTTAGTTATATCGTTTTCGCCCGTTTTAAACCGATGAAAACCTAACGTGAGTCGCAGCTAATTCGGCTTCGAATTATTAAATCTTCGCGACGACCTAAACGAAGTCGAAGGTAAAATCGATAATTGAAGTCGGTTAAACCGGTTATTATAAATATTTTATAACCGACGCAATATAACTTAAAGTATTTTACAAACGAAAGATATCGGTTTTAGTTGACCCGAAAAAGGTAAAAGATATATTTATAAAAGTAGAGGATTAAGTATTTGCCAACGGCCTATTTCTTCCGATAGTGTTGAAGTGTAACGCCGAATCATTAATATTAATTATCGATTTGATTTTTCTAAGTAATATTTATTCGAAAAAATAATAGAAAACTTTAATAATATGTTATGATTTGATCGATTATAGTAAACTAAATAGATGTCAAATATAATTTACTATTAAAGTACAGAGAAAAACTAAAAGAGGTTATCGTAACTTAACGTCTAGGACCCTTAAATACGACTAATACCTAACTCATTACATACCCCTACATATGCCATATATAGACTATACTCAACTTATACCTGAACCATACCCAGTCCACACCTGGGCCGGACCCAGGCCAGGTACTATCCATCTTGTTACGTGCACAGTCACGTAACTTATAGGATTAATGTCCAACGGCCTGAGTCTATAACAATATAAATATTCCAATAAAATTCAGACAAGTAAACGCCTACAGTGAGAACACGGTTTATATAGTGATTTCTTTTTCAATAACGTGTTGAATATCTATCAGTACTTTTGGAAAGGGGGAGGAATTTACATAGGAAGCCATTTGAAACTAATAAATATATTATACCTGTGTTGATATAACGGAGAATTCTGTAGATAAATGGATAGGCCTAGGTAATGACTTTTTAAAGTGAAATTTAACGTTGAAAGCGACGTTTTTAAACCGAACGAAAAGCCTCGTAGCAATTTTATAAAAAGAAAATTATTAGTCATCGGAAATAATAATACAATTTATACAAAAGCTTATTTTGATATAAATTAATCATAATTTTAGTCGAAAATAATCATAAAATCTTTCATTTACAACTAGTATCTAATAATTATGTTAGCAGGTACTAAAGATTTTTGTATGGTTAATATATAAATGAATGATATAGTTTTCGTCAGAATCTTGAAATTTGTAGCAATGAGACAACATGTAACCAAGGATTCTAAGTTTTAAAATTACAAACTTATCAAAACTAGATGTAAGAGTAAACACTTCAAGCTTAATACATCTTCGATCCGTAGTTACCAGATTACAATTCCAAGAATTGAAGTCTTCGATCGTTTGCTATTTCAGTACTGTAAAGTTAGCCGTTTCGACGAAAAAGGTATCGTTAATTTACATACCTATTACATCAAAGTCTTTCTCTTATGTTACGAATAAGTACGGATCGGATATTAAAAACTTTATTAGTAGCCGGGATTTAAAGTATAACTAGTAGGTTAGGTATTAGTAGATGCCTGCTTTAGCCAATTTATACAGTAGTTTAACATACTATATTACCATTTTTGGTAGGTAATGACACGAAGTTCCCATAGCAGTTTCAATAGTATAATCTGTTATAGATCTATTGTTAATTGTATATAGGCTTACGTAATATTACGGCTATTAAGTGTAAACTTGCCCTTGGTCCTGATTAGTAAACTTGTTACCAAGGAAACTACAAGATGTTAACTAATTTTCTAAATTATTAACGATTATGTAAAGATCTGATCCTTACCTTTATCGCCATATCATAAAGCAATTAATCGTAATTTTCTATAAAGCCACCCCATAGTCTTACCCTTAACCTCATGAATAATACTCAACTTAAAGATCATAATGTTTAGGTTTTAAAGGTTAAAGTCAGTTTCTAATATAAATTATACTATACCTCGAATTAATTGGCCGTTGATTTCGACTTTATCACTTCTTTAAATGGTTTATCTAAAATTTTAATAATCCCTTACGCCCTAAGTTTTACTACCAAGTTTTCTCTGTCCTTTTTTTTCCCTTCTTATCTAAGTAGTATTATAGATATGGCCCGGTATATATTTTTTCTCTTTAATATTCCTTTTCTTTGGGGGTCGTTCGCGCCAGCGGCGTTTTATTAACTTATTGATAACGGTTAGAAGAAGGTCGTATTAGTTATATCGCTTTACTTAAAAGGCTTGAAGGTCATTATTTTTAGTACCCCTAATATATGGCTTAACCTAAGTGGTTCGGAAAGATACAGAGCCGTTAGCAGTTTCAACATCTACTTTAGAGTTTATAATACTTTATATCTTATGTATCCCTTTCCATTTGCCTTACTCCCGCTACAGGAGGACTTCACTTTATAACGGTAAAGTAAACACGTTGATATTTAAGGGACTATTTCTGGTATTAAGGGCGTTATTAATCTGGCGGCGTACCAATTCCCTTTACAGTTCCCTTAAAGCTTTATTATACGCCGTAACACGTTTCTAAGTACTTGCTGAGTGTATGGATTCACTCGTTAAATGTTGGTACGCTTCAAAGACCAATAGCGTTGGTACTAGGCCGTCAAAGCTTATAATATCATTTAAACCCTTTACTATCATTTGTCAGCGTGCCTCCAGATCCGTAAAACTTCTAATTAACAATTTAAAGATACTATACTCTCGGAGAAATAGGGCATATGCCCTTTTAACCTTCCCAATACTTTAGTAGGCTTCTATAGGTACCTATTTACACTGGATACCTATTATATTGGCATCTTCTTAAAACTCTACCGCCGTAAAGTTGGTACCGGAATCTTAGATAACAACTTTAGGTGAACCCAAATACGTATTAATTCATAGCATCCATAACGTTTCCTACGTATCCTTTACCGAAAGGGACTTTAGGAACTTAACTCCGTAAAAAGAGGTTATAGAGTACACAATATAAAAGATGGACTTATTGTTTAGGTAAAATACATCGACAAAGATCTTACAATTAAAGGTATTTTTTTAATGTAAACTTAAATCTCCGGAGGGCTTGGTCATACGTTTGATAGTGGTAGCAAAGCCTTTTAATGGCTTCCAAGGCCAAGTATTCCATATTGTTATACCTTACGGATTTTAGGATTTTATACAGTCTCTTAATAGTTATGTAATTAAAACGCTGGTATAGTTAACGTATTTCCAGCTCCGTCAGGTTTAACACCATTACTTCCAAACTTTCAAGATAAAATTATGGGTATCCCTACTTAAAAGCGAGTGAAAACCTTTAGCTGTTCTTTATCAACTCGTTTGTATTAACGTTCAAGTTAACGTCAAGGGTTTATATATCTCTCAAAAAAGTAAAAAAATTGTACCGGACTTAAAGATATAAAACTTCATTACTCTTATAATAGTTTAAATTATCACTATCCCTAATAATGATAATCGTTTGCCTAGGATAAAGCCAACTTTAGCTTTTCCAATATCGTAACGATTTATTTTAGTGGTTATAGTACTTTCCCCTTGTTGTACTACGTATTACGAATAGCCTTTCATTAAGTACATTATTGCCCCTATATCTGGCATAATATCTTAAAAAGTGTGGTCCGCGTAATGATTACGAAGGTTAAAGATATATAAGAGATTAGAGGTATATTTAGGGTAAAAGTAAGGGTTTTTATCACCTAAACAGTATAAGATGATATAGTCGACTAATCAATAGGTTACTGTACTAGGGGTAATATTTTTATACTATTTAATATGTTTAAAGGTATTGCTATTGATGGGCTTATCTCCCTCGAAATTTGTAACTTAGTCTAAGTATTCCTATTTAAAAGTAGTGGGGTTCTAAATATAATACATTACCTTTTTATTATTTCACTCAATATGGGGGTTCCGAGTTAACTAATGACCAGTTTTACCATAAATCCAACATCTCTTACTACTATTACGACGATAATATTAACGGTTAACAAGTCCGCCTATATCTTGTTAACGCTAACGTGGGTGCTATTTTCAATCCAGGGCTAAGATCGATGGGCTAAACCTTAAGCGTTATAAATGTCCGTAATTACAGTCGATGTAATTAACGACTATAGAGGCTTCTTTATTTATATTAAAGAAATTACTAGCTTGGGGGTATATACCCAGCGAGTTTGGTGTAAGTGTTATTACGGCTGGTAAACGAGGAACGTAACTATCTGAAGAAGCCTTCACAAGTAGCAGCTGGGCGTTATAAGGCGTATTCGAAACTACTAACACCTGTAATTGCTGCCCATACCTACTCGCGAAATATAGCTTCGCCAGCGTAAGCCTTCCCTATTACCTTTTAACATATTATTAACTTGTTAAACATTTAATTAAAAACATCTATTGGTAATTTCTCTTCTTTTTCTTTACCATTATTATAGTCCACCGCATAATAGCCCAGTTCTTATAGTATTACGCAAGGTGGATATCTTATTCGAAATGACCTTTTATGCCATCTTAAATCTTGCGAAACGAGTTAGCGCTTATTAGAAAATTTAGGTAGTAGTATTTAGTGTAATCTGTAAGGATTCCAGGAAACAGTAAGTAAAAACCAAAAGGTGTGACCTCTATCCACTTGTACATATTCAAAAAGAGTATTATCTTAGTATCTAAAAGATTTTAAGGCTTTCCGTTATACTTTTTTATATTATCACAGATCTTAGCGAAATCCGTTATCAACTTATAGTTAATATAAACCATCCTAACAGGTTTTGGTAAGAGGTCGCGATAGTTATCCTAGGCTTGGTTGGTGCTTTTAGCGGCTTAAATTTTAAAGGTTCCGAGATACGGTGTTAAATATAATTGCTAGTCGTCTAGCTCGATAGGTAAAGTCCTATAATATAGCCTATAGTCGGCTCTCATACGTAGGAAAGTCTAAAAGGAAAGGGTTCCTAAAATACTTAACAATTATATAAGGGACGATATGTATTTAAGGGTTTTCGAAAACCTGACGATTTTGTTTAATTAACTGATGTAAAGCGTTAACATTAATACCTTTAGCCGTATGGGAAGCTGTTATTTTATGTACCCTACTACCGTTAAAAACGTATTCTACACTATTACGTAGTAGAACCAAACTGCTAGAAAAATCAACAGGTTCCTTATCGTCAGCGCATAAAGAGGCTTAACTTAGTTAAGGGTAAGTTGAAGGTCCTCTAAATCATATATAAGGGCGTTAAGGTTCCTTAACATCCTTCCCTTTTCACTTAAGGTTTTAAGGATTAGAATCCTAAGGATAGTCTTCCTATTTAGCCAATTCAAAGAAGGTTTCTACTAATATTACAGGTGTTTTATTAGGAATTTAAATACCATGGCATATAACCTCCTTTTTTAGCTTAGCCTTAACCTCGCACTAGATTATCTTCCCTATATTAAAGCTATAGTAGCTAAAGAACTCGCGAAAGTCTTAGAAAACGCGAGTGCTGTAACCAAACTCTTTTCCATCATTGGTTTCGAGGATGTACTAGCCAACGTAATCAGTTAGGTAAGCTTTATCAAAGGTTTCGTTAACGTTCATAGTTTAAAGTTGTTAGTCGTAAAACTTAATAAAAACAGTTCCGAACACTTCGATTACCTCTTTCCTGATAAGGTTGGTAATAGCCGCAAACTAAGTGTTAGGGACAGACATTTTAACAGGCGTGTAAGGAAAAAAACTTGGTAATCTTATGCATAAGGAACTTGGTATTTTGGCGTAAAGTCGCGTGGGGATTTGGCGGCTTGGTGACTTAGCGTAAGGTCGCATAACGTGGCTTTCTTAACGCGGCTTGGTTTACTTGGGGTAACGAACTTAACGATCAACGTAACGTGGGGAGTAAAAACAGTAAAGTAAAGTAAAGTTTCAATGTAAAGAGTAAGGGCGAAGGTCGTTTAGTGGTAAAAGGCGAAGGTTGTTATTTGGTCGTGAGACTTGATCGTTTTTGCAGTAGTAATACCTGTAATTGTACTGACTTAGCCGTTTGCCAACTTATCGTTTAAGACTTTTAACGGTTAATCTCAACGCTATTTAAGAAGGACCAATAAAGATTTCTTGGTGTTTTTGATAGCGATACCATCGCTAACTTTCAAATTGCCATTGAAAAACTAACGCAACCCAAGAATTCTTCTCTGTTTTCCTGCCATTGGAAGACTGCCGAAGTACTAATAAAGGCCCTTCGCAAGAACCTTTCCTCTACCTCAACGGTCATTTTAACTTAGAGCGTAACCTTAAAGTAGCCTTTTCTTCTACTTAGCCTATATGTATTTAACCTAACAGGCAAGTACTAATCAGTATTGGTAGGCCTCAAACGTTACAATATTATCGATTCGATCAGTCTTAGAAGTAACAGTAGTATTATAATAGTCAGATGGTAGATGTATTATTCTAGGTTTGGCAGACCGCTAGCCGGTTTGCACTGTAATTTTTATGGCTAAGTGCTTGGCCCGTGCCCTAGAGTGAAGTGCAGCATACTGTACTCGACTTACACCTAATGCGGTAAGTCCGCACAAAGCAATACACTTGAAGTACGGGTAACTTTACTTACAGTAAAGTTGACCTACTGAACTACATGCAATATTATTCCAACAACGATGCTAATGCAAAATACTTGAGAATTCGCCAAAAGTGGAAATGAA
Source organism: Anisogramma anomala (assembly GCA_038502455.1). Taxonomy (NCBI): domain Eukaryota; kingdom Fungi; phylum Ascomycota; class Sordariomycetes; order Diaporthales; family Gnomoniaceae; genus Anisogramma; species Anisogramma anomala. The sequence continues at coordinate 7,711,772 of JASMMZ010000010.1, read as the reverse complement.
TGAGCCTTAGTAAAGTAAATAATACTAACATCGACGAAGCTTAGCGATACCTTAAACAAGTTACTCGTAACAACTATATTGAAAGTTTATAATAGGTGAAGATATCCTAAAATATAACACTTGCAACTTGAACTTAAAATCCGATGAATCAAAATTACAATGGCTAAAATGAATATTTGAAATAAATAATAAATAATATGGGCCAAGGAATCAATACGGTTGCGAGCACTTACTAAATTACCAAGGTACTAATTTTAATAAACGGGGGGGTTTTTTTCTCTTGCAAATAATTATAACTTAGTGTTATAAAATGGATCCCTAAAAATAATTTTTAATAAGTAAAGACTAGAAGTTGATAATTCATTTATCATATTTACCTTCATGTACTGAACGTTTTTTCAATATAGGAGGGTTTCTAGAAACGTATTTTCCCTAGAAATTTATCGTATAATAATAGGTTTTAATATGGGTATTTTCACGTGAAAACCCTATGATATAGTTCTCAAATGATTTAGCATTCAGGCGATGCAGATCGTTATCTACACTACTTCATGGAACTTATTTCGAAAATCTTTCAAAACTTGAAATAATTATTAAAAAGTGACTGATGATTGATGTGATAGATCTTCGTAAAGCTATCAAATATAGAGAAATTTAAGAATTCCAATAAATCGTTAACAAAAATAACCTGACCAACATTATTAGGAAAGCTATACCGAATGAAAACTTTGAAATATATATAAATAGAAATAAGCTAAGCATCCAAATTTAAGTTTGCATAAACAAGCTACTTTATAAGGCTAAAATATATGATGATGGATAAGAGGGTAATAACATGGTATCTATCAAACTGAAAAACTTCTAGGATAATGATACTAACTTTGTTAATTGGAACGTTTAATACTTGGTATAAAGAAGTATCGAAAGATTTTTTTACCAGATTTATAAGTAATAGATAAGACAACTTTCATAAAAAGTGAATAGAAAGAAAATGGAAGCATTGTCGTTGTCAATTGATTGTATTGAAAGACGTATAAGCCCTTTACAACAAAAAATTGTTAGTGTTAGAATGAAAATTCATTATAATAGCTATAAGTTACTTCTTAGGTGCCCGTTTAATAAAGATTAAGGGCCATGATTTCGCTCATACAAAGTAAGGTATAAACTAGCTAGCAGCTTGCTTAACTTGATTCCTACATCCACCAATTGACTTTTCAACAACACTTATTACTTCGATTACTGTTCAAATCAACAACTTTTTACAAAGACTAAAATTATACTGGTAGGGCTTACTAATATAAACATGATGAATTTATGAGAATATTATTATTTAATATTTTAATATAGTGTTTACAATGTTTTTGTTGACAATAATATTTTTTACTTCTTTAGGTATCAGTAATGTCAACGGTTGTGTCGGTAATACCACCGGAGTTTGATTTTTCATTATCATTTTAAAAGTAGTCAATAATAGTTCATTATCTTTATTCAGATAGTCTAGTATGTTCTCAACGTATAGTTAGTAATAGGTAAGGCCGTTTTCACTATCTTCGTAAGGTTATCTTTTATTGGAGCGTTCTACATTACTAATTAGAACCAAAATAGATCGCAAAATGAGCGTAAAATATGTAAAGAGCGATTTATATATCTTTACATCCCAAAACCTAATATTGTCAGTTAGTGTATATTAAAGGATTTTCTCTTACTAGAGTTACAGAATTATTTTACGACTAAGAAATTAGTATAAATAGTTGATTTAAAAATAGTCATAAGAGTAGCTAATGAGATTTCTCTTTTGATAGGGTTACAAGATCTAAAAATTGTTGAAAGTAATTTCCGTAGGTTTTGTTAAAATTTAATTCTATCATTACTTAAATAGATCTATTTCAACTTAATAATTGAAATATATATGATTATTTGGCTATTTTTAAAACAATAACGTTAGTTATGAGAACTATTGTGGTAACGTCATTGTTAAATATAAAATGCAATATATTTAAATACAATTTTAGGTTTGGTATAAACTAAATATTCAATATAAAAAAAAATATAAGTGGCAGTAATATTAATACTAAACAAGGTCCGATGTTTATAATTAAAGCAGATGACTTTTACCAAGGACTTTTTAGAGAAAATGATTAACGTGATAAGAGTACAAAGTGAAATTAGAGGTTATTTTACACAAATTGATAGAAGGATTACAATATTCAAATGATCATGAATTGAAATTTCACAGGGTATTGAAGGTAAATTTAATTAATATTGAGGTTAATCTTTTCTCACATAATTATAATTTATTACAAAGATAACAAACGTTGAATCGATATCGATCGTTTAACCATTAGTTAGTATAAAGTTTATGTATGACGTAAAGAATGGGCGTAAACCTTAATTTCGCAAACAAAATTTAAGTTCGTAAAATAATATACTTCATCAATAAAATCATATTAATAGTAAAGATGATTAATTTAAACTACATAGGGAACATTTTAAATTAAATGAAGAGTCATTTTTTGGATATTATTATATACCCTTATAGATAGTATATATAGGTCAAGTAGCAGTGCATTGTATTGCAGGATGCACTCTTGCAGAGTACACGGTAACGTGTCACACTGCAGGCTACACTCTTGCAAAACGCAAAGTGCATCATATATGGAGCGATCTAGAATGGCTATTCCAGACTGAAAGGCAATGCGTGGAGCGGTTTAAAAGAGGTATTCCAGAGTAGTACGCTCTGAGCGAGGGCTTATAAGTCCTCACCTATGGCATAAACCTCTGGATGCTTTTTCTTTCTAATCATCATATCATCATATTATCTTACTTTATACTACAATTATTCCAATTTTAAGAATTACTTTTCCACTTACCCTTTAACGTAAATAAGTATTTAAACCCTACCGACAATAAACAGTAGCTGATCCAGTCGACTACAAACAGCCTAGAAGAGAAAAGACAAATATAAATTGAATACCTATAGCGGAATATTGTAACGGTCTTAACTATTTATGCTTTAACGCTTTGTTTTTACAAGAATTACACGTCGCATATACAAAAACTGTAAAAATTAAGTAACTTTAAAAAGGATAATTTTAGTACGATACTATTAATCTTTATTTGGCGCTCTCTTTATTAAAAGCCCTGTTACGTCACTATTAACCCTTATTTAGCGCTCTGACATACCCATGCATTTTTTGGAGATCGTTCTATCACATACCAGGTCACGCAAGCCAAAACCACCAAGTTTCGGAACCCTTCGTTGGAACCCATCCGATTTTCGACAATCAACACCGCTCGCTTCAGCAAGAGCGGTCACGCACAAAAGAACCAAACCGATCACTCCACCAAGACCGGCTACGGCACACCAATTCGAATCGCTCGCTCAATTCAAGAGCGGTTACGAACACACCATCCAAACCGCTCGCTTCACCAAAAGCGACCAGGATACACCAATTCGGACCGCTTGCCAAAACCCACATACCAGATCACACACTATACCTCCCCACACCTACACTTTCTTTACCCTATTCGCCTTCCTATGTTTGCATCGTATACTCTAAGTTTGCCTACTTTCACCCTATATGTTCTAAGTTTATTTGAGTTTTCCTAGACGCTTGGCTAGTATAGCGCCACTAAATGCTAATGAAAACTTTCCACGTTCGCTTTGTTTTTTTTTAATATAGCGCTATTACGCGTTACCAGAACTAATTTAAGACGCCTGCCATAGCCCCAAGACCAACAACATTGGATGAAGTCAGCGCTTACTTCGACCTTCTGATCGAACATATAGGAGCCAGAAAGGCCATAATACATAAAATCAACCTAGACCTTTAGGATATTATCGATATACTAGTTGAAAAACTCGACTTATATACAATAACCACGGCAAATACATATATCTTGGCCGCTATATTTCGCTATTAGGAGGAAAAATGCTAAGGACCTAACTTATTAAATGATTTCTATAAAGGTTATTCGATTTGGACGATAGGTATGTGAAAATTAATAAACCCTTTCATTGCCAGAACTCTACGAATTTAACTACGAATTAGAAGTATTAATACCTCAGGAGGCATAAATAGCCGGTTTACAAAAGCTTTATTCGAAACGGCGCAACTCGTCGACATACCAGATTAGGAGGATAAAGATTTGTACCTGACGAAATTTGTAAAAGGGTATTACTTTATGGAGTAAAAGAAACTGCTATTAAAACAACGGGAACGAGACGTAAGGCGATTTCATCCTGTACCTGTACCCCAAATCAGGAACGAAGGCCCTAAGAAAAAGAAGTAAAGTCTTAATATGCATTCCTGGCCGCGACCTTAAGAAAAGGAAAGACCAGGTATACAACTCGGGTCATACCTAAAAGAGAGAAAAAAAAAAAAGGTTTGGATACGTAACCCAAGCCGTACCCTTAAAAGAAGGAAGGACTAATACAGGCTTAAGAAAAGGAAGGTCTGGACACGCAATTCCAGTCGAGATCTCGGAGGAAGGAAAGCCCATGTGAACAGTCCGAATCGCAGCCTTAATAAAAAAAGAGGGGGGGCTGTAAAAGGAGGGAAAAAAGGAGAGCCCAGGTACAAAATCCAAGCCGTACCTTTAGAAAAAGGGCTAGCGCGGCATCAAGGAAAGAGGTCTAAATATATAGTCTGGGCCGCAGCTTTAAGAAGAAAAAGGGCTGCAAAAGAAGGAGGAAAGGGAGGGTCTGGATACGCATTCCTGGCCGTAGCTTTAAGAAAAGGAAGGGCCAGGTACGTAATCCAGACCATACTTTCAAAAGAAGTAAGACCTGGATGCACAATCTAGGTCGCAGCTTCAGGATGAGAGAGGGCTGCAAGATACGGAAAAGAAAGAAGGTCTGGATACGCAGTTCCAAACCGCTTACGAAACCCAAGAGCGGTCGCGAATACAACATCCACACCGTTCGCAAAGTTTAGGAGCGGTCACGATTGCAAAACCCATACCGCTCGTACCAACAAGAGCGACTACAATACACCAAACCGAACCGCAGCTTTGGAAAAGGAATAACTAAATGCTTTGTACGCAACTAGGCCTCAACCAAGAAACAAGAACATTCCTAAACGCTTTAAAAGCCGTATCAAACCCGCTCCTATCACCACGAAAACAAGCCACCTAAAATAGTATATCAACACCGATTTCACCTATATGAAACGCCCTAAATTACGTATTCAAAACATGTACGATGTTTTTAATAGCTGCCACGACGAACGACGTTACGAGGAAGGTTACGTAACCTAATCCACAACATTACTGCTTTACTAAGCAAAGGAAAGAAAGGAGAAAAGAAAAGAAGTTTTTCCTGGAACGATGGCATATACCACTGTCACTATTAACTAGGAATATCGCTACTAAACAACTAATACGGACCGTACTATAACAATACTGTCACTACTGGATTACGAATACAAACCAAATGTTATGACCCAACAGCTGCAGGTCACACCAGCAGCGGCCCACAGCACTAATGAAGGAAATCAGTTGGACACAGCCTGACGGCAGGCATCTGGTCCCACAGAACCCCCAGGGTTGGGGTCGTTAGGGACCCACTCGGCACACCGAGAACCGGAGACTGGATATGTTGGATATGCTACATATCCAAATGATCCAGTCTGGATATGTTGGATCGCGCACATATCCAACATATCCCACGCCACCACGACAACTGAAGGAACTAGATATAAGGACGTGGTCATCACCACGTTAGGTAGCTTCATTAGATAGTTCTTCAGTTGTCAATCTAAGTATTCAGTCTCAGTATATTCTGAATAGCCTTACGGCTTTTGATCATTACTTGCACGGTTGCGATATTGTTCACTCAGCACCTCTACTACCTTCTTGATAACATAAACCCTCTGACACCTTCTATATACTCACGGGTATTTAGTGTGATCATTACACCAAAGCTATACTGTCACTACTGGATTACGAATACGAACCAAAGCTATACTGTCACTACTGGATACGGAAAGCACAAAGAAAGAAGAAAAGATTGCCTGTGTGGATATTATTATATACCCTCATAGATAGTATATATAGGCCAAGTGGCAGTGCACTGTATTGCAGGGTGTACTCCTGTAGAGTGCACGATAACGTGTCACGCTGCAGGCTGCACTCTTGCAAGACGCAAAGTGCATCATGCATGGAGCGGTCTGGAATGGCTATTCCAGACTGAACGGCAATACGTAGAGCGGTCTAGAAGAGGTATTCCAGAGTGGTACGCTCTGGGCGAGGGCTTATAAGCCCTCACCTGTGGCGTGCACCAATGGATGTTACTTCTTTCTGGTCATCCTATCATCCTATTATCTTACTTTATACTATAACTATACCAATCTAACGAATACTCTTCTACTTACCTTTTCACATGAAAAAGTATTTAGACCCTACCGACACATATGTTATTTTTCGCTTAGAAAAAGATAGCTCTTGTATGTTAATAAAAGTTTCAATTAAACAATATTATTCAATTTCCTGGTTGACCTTTCAATTTAACGATATTCAAACCCCGTGTTTTTCCAGAATAATGGGGAGTTTTGAGGTATATAAAACGTTTTGTTGTAAATATCATTATTTTTATTTTTGATATGAATGAATTGCTCATTGTTGAGGTTTTAGACGATGGATTCAATCCAACGTAATTCTTTACGATATTGGTTTTGATTAACTTTAATGATGTCAAATTCGGTATTCAAATATCTTCACAATTAATCTATATCTTAACTAATAGATTATTACTATTATGAACGGTTACGATAGTAATATTATGATAATTCAAGTAATCCATATGAACACGACTTTAATATCCGCTATAATCTATATTATAACTGTGAAAGGTAATATTGGTTGGTTAAAAGTTAAAATTAGGGTTATAGAAGTATAATAATCAAATACTAGACATTGAATATATTAATTTAAGCTTATATTCAAACGAATTAGACCTATACAATTATAGATACGGGTTCAGCATTATTCGTATTATAGTTGATAAATTGGATTTTAGAGGGTTTTGTACATTCTGTTTATATAGTGTTACATACGATGGTTTTGGATGTGTTTTTTTTTTTAGAATATTTTTCGCTTTATACTAGAAAGTTAGGTGTCTTTTAAAGTTTTTTATATCAATGAGGTATTTAATATTTAGATCAATTCGGTAAAACCCTTAAATCATTCAATTATATAAGGTCTCCATTACCTGCAACAAATATTTACTGTAATGAATGTTTAATATAGAGCACTAGACGTTAAAGATCATAAATGAGAAGCCTTTTATTTTGAAGACATTAAAGTCGCGAGTGGTGGAAAAGTTGAAAACTTTCTTATTATACTACTAGATCAAAGCGTTGTAACATTTTTTATATTAGCTTAATTTTATGTTGCAGATATAATCGGATACTTAGTATCAACATTTAAAATTCAACTTTGGAAATTGACATTTTATTGTTAAAGAAATAAGAAACATATAAAAACCAAGAAATTATATATGGGGAATGGTAAACTTAGGTAATGATATGGTAAAAAGATGTTATTAGGAACCTAATAACACTCAAATATATTTTTTCTTCATGAATAATATTATTAACTTTTTAGTAGTACATTGAATAATATTAATAACAATGATATTAGTTTAATTTCGAAAGACGTTTATTGAATACGTTTTTATGTTTTAGATTATAATGTAATATTATCAACTAATAAGATGGATATTTTTCGAATTTGTAAATGAGTCTTATTTGAGAAACTAACAACGCTAACAATTTTTGCGATAAAGTTTAATAGGGCTTTATTATTTGAGAAAGAAGCGACGTATGAGGTAGGTTCGTATACACCATAATTAAAATTATGAACAACTTACATGGTATAGAGTAGGTTATAAATACTAAATACATCGATAAATGTTATAAAATAAACTCTAATATGAAGAAAAGAACGCTTTAATTGCTAAATATAATATTTTTCGATATTTAGGAATTGAAGTATTCAATTAAACGTCAATAATTTGTTACTCGCTTCCCTGAAAAATCCAAGACAGTCGGCAATTTTCTTATATATTATTAGGGTAGAAAATAGGTATTTGCCGTTGAAATAAATAAGGTAGGTCAATTGGTTCATGAGAAGCTGGGCAGGGAAAAAAAAAAGAGAATAACGATCGCGGGCCGTTTAATAAACAAATCCAACTATCATGGGCCAAAATAATGTGGTTCATATGAATGGATTTTTCTATGTAAACGGAAGAAGGAAGGTCTAAACAGGTTGGTAGTGGAGGCGTGTATTAGGATGGCGGTGCACCAGGGATAGGGTTGGTCCGTTCAGTGTAGTGCCAGTCAGGCCCGTGACATATATATTTTGTGTAATTTAACCTAATTTCATGCCGTAGCGGGTATACATTTTCATTGACGGGTTTGCTTGCATAATATTTTAGGCCTGAAAAGTTAAATATCATTATTCTAAATGAAATATCCGCTACTTGACGATAAAGGTACGTTGATGGAGTATTTCAAAAGTGAAATTTGTATTGACGTAGCGTTAATATTGTTTGAATACATGTATGTGGAATTTATCCAGTTTGTGTGGCAAGAAGCGTGCAAAGGTGGGTGACATACGGTATGGGCAATGTGGGATAGGTCGGTCAATATTCAGACCGGAAGAGAGAATTCGTAGGTGTTTTGTGAGTGAATGGTAGGATTTGGTGAAGCGTTTCTTGATGTTTTCAAATTTGTTTGAAAGGGTTGGCCGTAGACTGAAAAAATGGGGGAATGCCATCGGAGTCTCTGGCTTGAAAGAGAGGGGACCTTATGTTGTGGTGGCAAGTGCAGTAGGGGCACGCACGTGCATCTAGTCGGTGTTCTCTTGGCCTTAGGCTTACAGTTATATCTTGAGAACAACATCAATATTTGGGCTGGACCCGCTCACGTCAAAACACAAAGTTATGTGGGATACACTAGTTTATACAGCAATCTTCCTGACTAATCGGGTTGTTCAACCTATAGACAAGTGAGCCCGATTAGTCAGGAAGGTCGCGGTATCGACTATGTAAGATACACAGGCCCCTGTGTCTGTAGTTCAGAGGCGACCCAAATTACTATAGAATGAAATAGAACAGGTAGTCTATTGATGAAACAAGGAGAGCGAAATTGTGATGTCTAAGTCCCTGACCCGAAGATACAGGCCAGCAATGTCCCCATCCCGCACAACACCATCAGGGCCTCAGGTGGGGCGCATACCAATGATTCTCGCATGCCCTGCCCACATGTTCGTCAGGGCGAGTTTCAAAATGAATGTAATCTGTTTCTCTCCCGTTTCCACCATCCCTACAGTGTCTTAGAGGCTGGCTCAACAGTGGACCTGGCTCGGAGGTAGATTCAACACAGGAGCAAACGATTCGGGACGTTATTGACATTGCTTGAATATAAATACTTAGCTTTAACATCTTTTTTCGTGTGTACTTCTTTGCATTGGTACCAAACCTTATCAAGCCTTACTTCTTTACGCTATACCATCACAAGACATGTTTCAAATTCAGGTGTTGACTCTCGCCATCTTCGCACTGAGTGTTTCCTCGGTCCTTATCAAGGAGTAAGACAATTTTCAACGTGTCAATTTCATGCAATACTTTTGTTGACAAGTTCATTAGACCACGTGAGTCGAAGCCGCCGCCGACTTTGGTGGACCTCCCGGGGACAATTTATTTTTGTCAAGACAAGGTCACTCAGGCAGTTGTTGTTGAGGGCAAATACTGCGACAAAATTCTTGTCACTGGAGTGGCGAAGGGTGGAGCTGTTGGTGTAAGTTTCTATTGCATATTCCATGGTTGTCAATGATCCCCTAGCTAATAAGTATATTTAATTACTAGTCTTGCTGCATTGATAATGATCTCGGTGCCAAGGTGACGGATTTCTCTGTGGCATGCAACCAGGATCATTATAGAATGTTCAAAGGCCCTGCTTGCACTGTAAAAGGGATACCGCCTTCGTGAGTTTACTGCACTGGACTGACTCCAAAGCCGGAACCCCTTTCAAGATGCCCTATGCCAACATAACTTGTTGAATCTAATTGTTTTCCACAGTTATTTTGCTCCAGGAGTGCGTAACTGAGTATTTCATTGTGGTGGATTACGTTAAGGCATATGCAAGATTTTGTTTATGGCAGATGCGAAGGGCAAGGGCTGGCCTGGGGATGACCGAGTTTCTGCAACATTTCTTGTAGGAGAGCTCTTGTCTTTTCAAGATCATCAATTCATTTGTTTGGCTGGTGTGGGCAGAGGTGAAGGACAGGAGCGTGAGAAGCGATAAGAGATCTTCAGTAGCGGTTTTGCAGGGAAAGCTTCCCTCTCCCAAGCAACATCAATTTATTCTTTTGGCTGGCCATTCGACAACATTAGTACCATCACTGGCTTTATGACTTCACTACTATGACAATTGTTTTACCCCAGCCAAGGGTATAAGGTTGACTGGTTTCGGTTAAATTATTGACAGAGTGTTGCTTTATTAGTATCCTTGTTATTGTTGGGTCACAGTATTGGTGCACACTCATGCTTTTCGCTATGAAGGTTTTCAAGTTAATATGTTCTAGAATTACAATCTTTGAAACATGCATGAAACAGTAACCAAGGATTGTGTATTCTTGGTATCCCAAGCAAAACCCCGGGACACATAGCAACAATGCGATGTCGCCAGTACATCGATAAGCAAGGTATGCAACAATACCATGAGAGTCGAAGCACGACTGACTAGTAGCGTGGCCCATGGATGCCCATAGCCATGCCATGAGGATTTTTCTTCGTAGGTGGCCACACCATAATCACGCCACAACCATGTCGCAAAGATTTTTTTTATAAGTAAACAACCTATAACCACGCCATAAGAACTTTTGTTCGTTAGCGGCCACAGCCATACCACGAGGGTTGTCTTTTGTAGGCGACTATATGTATAGTTGCTTACGCCGCGAACATTTTTAAACTTCCCATATAAATTTGAGGTTTATTAATAGTTATAACCAGTTTATAACAGACTATCAACCACGCCACAATAATTTTGCCTCTAAACAACCCATATTATAACCACGTCACCAGTAAAATTTATAATTGAGTAATTATAACCACACCATAGGAATTTTCTTTTGTAGGCAACTATGTTACGCCACGCTACAAAGGTGTGGAAGGTACTATACAAGAAGATATTGTATAGGCTTGTAGATTCTGGAATATCTAGAAATCTACCTGGAGAATCTCTTGATATATAATCAAGAGAATCCTCATATATCTCGATCATCACGATCAAAATCTTGCACTAGTAAATACTAGTAGTTCTAACAGCTGAAACTAGCAGTAGTCTTCATCTCGATGCCCTTATAGCTTGAGAATACTATTTCCTAGATTTCCGGCAGAATTCCTCATCTCCGGAGAGTTCCTTGCATTCTTGGTGTTAAGTCCTGTGTACTGACCTTGTAAAGACTGTATGTATTGAAACTTCAACAAAAGGTTACTTATAGTAAGATATAGGTAGCCACATACCGCAAAAATTCATATCATGGAGTAACATGGCGTAGATTTATACTGCTTTAAGCACAAACAAAAATGGCTGTTGCATAAGTAAATTACATTTGGTACGTTCACGTGCTGTAATAAATTATATTTCTATAGAATAGTGGGTTTTAGTGGGGTCCATTAAGCCACTTCTATCAAATTTTAACCTGTTTAATTACATACATCGAGTAGACTTTTATAAGCATCTAACCCTAACTTAAGCGAATTTACGTGATTTAGATTATGTTTTAATTTTAACGTATTTTCTCCGTATTAATGTCATTGAGTATTGCATGCAAGCAATTGGAGTGCCTAATTTAATGTGGGGTACAGGCCAAGTAGGGACATACACAAATTAGTATGCAAACCGGCTAGCGGTCTGCCAAACTCAGACCTGAACCATAACTACTAATAATACCATACAATTTTTTAATTCGACCAATGATTCGAACCGACAACCATGGTTACTAAAGGTTTGCCAATACTAATCAGTACTAGACGATGTCAAACATTGGTAAGCAAGATTAAAAGAGGAGATACATCTTTTTTAAACAACTTGTATTCATTGAAAAAAAAGGTCTTTGCTGCAAAATATTTTGAAGGTTTACATATTTCTATATCATGGCTTTGGTAAACTATTAAAAAATATCTACATTATTACCCAATCAAAAACTCAAAAACCTTTACTTCATCTTTTTTAAACAATAAGAACCAAAAACAGTTAAAGTCTTAAAATTAACGAAATAATAAATCAAGTACACACACGCGCTAAATGAAGCAAACTTTAACTCACCAAAATACCAAACACCAAACGATAAATAGTCTAGAAATCCAATAAAATAACGTTATTTGGACGAGCAAAAAAAATTAATAAGTTAAGATAACTCTTTTATTGTTATATAATGGACGACTTATAAATTAACTAAACTACGCCGAAATCTGACAATAAGTACTACACGAAATTTATCAGTATTTTTTTTATCAACATAAACTTTCAAAACTTTCGGAATATTTCATAAAACAATTTTACAGGGTTTTTAACGACTAGACCAATAATACGTAAAAAAAAACGTAGTAAAGAACGTTAAATCAAAGCAAAATATAGAACCCTACAAAGAAAATTCATTCACTTAAATATAGAAAAAGTAATACAACTAGAAAATATATTTTACAATTATAATATAATAATTCAAAATCTTTGGTAACGGGATAAAGATAAAAGTAAAAATGTTATTAGCGATAATAGTTAATAATTACATATGCGTTGATAATGTTTCACCCTAAATACGTTAAAATTAGCTAACCACGCATGTTTCTATCGCTGAATTAGTGAAAATCGGTATCATTATATGAAGACTCCAGACTTAGGTATCTAGTTACCCTCTACGATTGCTAAGTAAAGATTTTTTTGGGATAGTTACATCGTATACAAATCTAATGAGATGATTAATAAAAATATATTTATAATACATCATATTATAAAGAAAATATACTAAAACGACGAAATTTAATTGCAGAGGGAAAAATTAAAACTGAAGTCGAATTGTACCTAAGAAACTTATTATCACTCTAATTTAAAATTATGTATACAATCCTAAAACATATCATTTCGTAAATTTCGAAATCCGGTACACGTTTTTGCTTTTTTCAAACAGATATAAACAACTTAACATTAATTTCGAAGTTATGTTTATTGAGTTAGTTAAGGGTAACAGCTAAATGCTCACACCTACTTCAAAATGAGATTATTTATAATTTTATTTTTAAAGACTATGAGTAATGATGATAAACTTCACAAAATCGAAACTATATTGATTATAATAGCGTTTTAACTATGATAAGGACGTTAAACTGTGTAACATCATTATGTGAATTTGATACAAAGAAATGGAGCATTTGGTGCTTAGGTTAATTAAATACTTTTACTAATATTATCATGTTTAGATATATACGCCACGTAGATTAAATTTTGCTTTTCAAAAAAATAAAAGCTTTGATATTAGAGCTTTTACTAACGTTGTTTACCTCAATAAAATCTAATTCGTCAAATTGTAAACGCAATCACGTCTTTTGATATCACTGAATTCCTGAACTTGATATTAACTTGATATTAGTGAAAAAACATATCGCAAGCGTCAAAAATATTATAGATCGATACTTACTTTAAACTACTAATAATTGTTATCTAGAATGATAAAACCAATATTATAAAAGTAAAATTATTAACAAATTCTAATATAATAAGGATATAATTTAAATATTGGTTGGGTTTTATGTTAACGTACAAAGAAGACAGTATAGTATTCAAGTATGGTAATAGAAAAATGTAAGTACCAGAAGTATTTGGAGATTGCACGCCTTATATAAGAGCTTATAAGCTTTCACCTGGGGTATAACACTTTAGCATGCACTTCTTTAATCTGCTCCTTTATTTTTGTTAATTATAGTGATATATAGTAATATTTACTCTAGCAATCTTTGTTTTCATTCGATTAGTTTCGTATTTATAATTTAGTAATAATAATGCAATTCGTTTAAAGTTTTAATTGATCATTCGGTAATAATGAAGGTGTATGTTGTAGCTTGTTCTGAGAGGTTGGCAAACCCTATAAAGGCGTGATTATTGATGTCACATATTGTTGAGTTAGTATAAAGTAGTAAATCACCATTGGTCCAAGTAAAACGTCTTTCTTTTTTTTCTTTAACAAATATGGATATTATTATATATCACTATAGTTAGTACACATAGGGATTACCTTGAAGGGCATATTACAGTGCATCACTTTGCAAGATGCACTCCTGCAAAGTGCATAATAACTTTTCATACTGCTGGATGCACTTTTACAGAGTGCATGCTCTGGGTGAGAACTTATAAGCTCTCACCTAAGGCGTGTACTCTCTAAATGCTTCTTCTCGAAAACTTATCTATTTTTACTGCTACAATACCAATTTTCCTAATTACTCTTCTACTGTTACCTTTATGGGTACGTATTAGACCCTTGTTTATACTGATTAGTAGCCAACTAGGTCGATTACAAACATCCTAGGAAAGAAAAGACAAACCGAAGTTAAATACCTATAGTGGGATGATGTAGCGGTCCTAATTGTTTGTACTTTAATACTAAGACTTACAAAAACCATACGGGAGTGTGGAATTACGCGGGAGCGCCTTGAAACCCGAAGTGTAGCAAGATTGTAAGAGCTGAAATTACTTTAAGAAGGATCACTTTAGTACGATATTATCAACTAATTAGTGCCCTATTTACTAAAAGCCCCATTACGTTAACAGTCAACTCGTTTTGGTGTTTTGAAAGAACTCGGGCACTTTTTGGAGAGTGTTATTACGTATCAGGCTACACGAGCTAAAATCACCAAGTTTCGGAACCTTTTATTAGGACCTATCCGAAAACAACCGCTTGTGGATAGTACAAACAATTTACAAGTTACCTTTGTTTTAGTGGTGTAAATATCTAAAAGAAAACCGCCAGCAACGTTAAAATTACACCGAGCCCCTAAAACAACATCCGAAACACCCTCATAATTATTGTTGAAATTATGGCCCCTACGAAAATAAGGCGTTTCAGGCGCTCCGAAAATCATATTAAAGCTTCTACCTATACCGAGCGCTTTGTATTACGTATTCTAAGCAAGAGCTACTGCTACCGCTTAATTTAGCAACGCTAATGGGGAGGTCGCATAACCTAAATCGTTACAACTGTTAATTTATAGAGAAAAAAAGAAAGAAGTTTTTCCTGAACCGATGTTATACACTACTGTCATGATTTAATTACGGATACAGTCCGTATAAAGAAAGTTATACCCCACTGATGTTATATACTACTCTCATTACTAGATTACGGATATGGGCTATATAAAGAAAGAAGAAAAGATTGCCTGTGTGGATATTATTATATATCACTTTAGTTAGTATATGTAGGGATTACCTTAAAGGGCATATGGTAGTGCATCACTTTACAAGGTGCACTCCTGCAGAGTGCATGATAATGTGTTATGCTGCAGGATGCACTTTTACGGAGTGCATGCTCTGGATGAGAGCTTATAAGCTCTCACTTGAGGCGTGCACTCTCTGGATACTTCTTCTTGAGAACTTATCTATCTTTAATACTATAATACCAATCTTTACGATTACTTTTCTACTCTTTTACGTTCACGTGAATAAGCAGAGACCTTACCGACAACAACGTTTGAACATTTTTCAGGTAAGCTTTTATTCACTTTATAGCGTTTTCGTATTTTTTAGACAAATCCTAATTACATTACATATCATAGCTCAAAAATCGTTTAGTAAACGGCTCCATCTAGTGCAGCAATGCGTACGCGTTATATAAATTGCCGTCGTCTGAAACTCTACTAACAGCTTTTTCTTCCACTTTTCTCCCGTTATCATTATACTCCCTCTCCTCTTTCTACTCTCCCCCTCGCCAAGTTGTAATTATAGCAACATAGAAAACATAAACAACAGTAGTAATAGGAGTAATAGCAGCAGTCACCCGAAGTTAGGAACTTACCACCTTGTCATGAGTGAAAACCTCGCCTTTACCCGTAATATTTATTAAGCGCCAAAGCGTAACATTGATGGGTTTTAACGGGGTACGTAGTAATTGATTCTCGAATCACCTTTCGATAATATTCAGTTTTATCTAAACTAGACCTAAATACCGGAGTAGGCCCGCCGTCTCGAGGCGTGTCTCGTCAAGATTAATCGTAAGGCCGCTCTATCGCATAAGGCGCTGAAGTGGCGTAACAAAGTAAACGCTTCTGGCCCGCTTAAAACCACGTTTTTTGTACCGTACGTCGCGTCCGCCGTTGCGGGAGAGTAGTTTAGCGAGTGTTTTTAAAAAGATAGCATTTTGACTTGTTGCCATTGTGATGAGTAGGGCAGTAATAGATACACGCTTATACCAGTATTGTTAAGGCCAATCGCAAACGTTTTCCTATATATTCTTAGTTTTAAAAATGAATCAATTCACTTTCTCAATACGTAATTCGGGGTTTGTTTTATTTCTAGCTTTTCTTTTCATATACAATATGGTTTTTGGACCATTTTTTCGCTAGATACTAATAGGTAGCTAGCGGAGACTATTACCGTCATCACTGTCTAACGCTTAGGTTTACGTTTGAATTATGTAGGCAAGTTTGACGATATTTTCACGCGGCGTCGTAAAAAGGAACACACCGCTTATCGCCTTTTATTTACGGATATATGACTTAAAACGCGGAGGGTGCTTAGTTTCTTTTAGGGTAACGACGTTGGCGGCGATAGAAACGATAATAGCTATGATGACAACGGAGATGTTGGTAACAACGACGACGAAGAGGATAATATTATCCGTTTCCCTTCCTTCTCCCTCCTTCAAAGCATATAACTACACTGTTTTAATTATTTTACCAGTATAAACCGGGTTATATATACGTAATTGCTTAATAAATCTTTTTTTCAAAAACTTGTATCGTAATAAATATATAGTGAATGTAAAGAATGAAAATGTACCATTAAAATGGTAAATGGATTATTTGAAAAGTTGAAATATGTAACGTAAGGAATTAATAGTAAATTTAAAGCGTTAAATATAAACTAAAACTCGTAAAAAGGTATAAAGAATTTTATGGACTCAGTCCATTAGCCATTGAGTCTATAGGTTACGTGACTGTGCATGTAACGGGATATACAGTACCCAGCCCAAGCCCTGTCCGGGCACAGTCTGAATGTAGCATGTGCGAGGGTACATAACAGTCTTATATTAACCATACCTATATGTTCGATACAAAGGACCACTATAGTATTTTTAAGTCTTTCGTCTATACCTGAGTAGTAAACTTTATTTAGCTCCTACTGAGCTTACTATTGTGGGTCAAATTATAATATACTATTTAGGGTTATTTTCTTCTTCTTTTCCGAAGGAATATTATTTATGATGGACGAATCGATGGTAAATATTAATGATTTTTCGTTATACTTTAGCGTTATCGGAGAGGATAGGCCATCAGTGAATCCTTAGTTTTCCATGTTTATATATATATCTACTACTTCTTTAGGGCTGATTAAGGCCGATATATCTCGTTTACAAGATACTATAAGTTATATTACACCTGTTATGAAGTAAAAGTAATAGCCTAGTTATTTAAATTTCGCTTTAGACTTTATATCCGACTTCGACTAAGTTATAGATAAAATTCATCAATTCGAAGCCTATCTAACGGCAACTTATATTGGTCTTTTATCATTTAGTGGTAGCCAAAAATGGTATAACTAACTGTAATTCAATTTATTTGCCTTTACATTGGCAGCGACGCGTTGAATGATCAAATTTATATTGGAAGCGTACAAAATGTAAATCGGGGAAGATCAGTATACGTTTTTTCACGTATAGGGTTATTATATACCGACGGTAAAGTAAGCTATTACGACATATTATGAAGCTGGTAAACACGAGGATATATACTATATAAGCAAGTTTTTCGACTATATTAAGACTGCCTTCAGCGACCTTTATCGTGCAGATAAGGTGTTAGTCAAGTTTTAAGGATTGCTTATAAGCGATAAAAATCTGTAGGCACCGTTTGTTATCAGGTTCGAGATATTACTAGCTTAAACGGGTGGGTTAGACTAGCCTTCAGCTGTTAAGTGCAATTACCTACGCTTTTACATATCTCTACATATTCACGACAAATTTATTACGTCAGGCATTGGTTGTATGAACTATATCGCGGCTTTGGCGAAGTACCGCAAGCTTGCCGAAGAATTGAAGTCCTTGGATTTGGAGTGACGCTTGGGTCGACAACTATCGGAAACAGCGTTAGGAGGGTGCCTATCACAGAGGAATGAGGATGGCATTCTGAAGCCAGTACCATATCATTCCGCACGATTGATGGATGCGGAGAGAAACTACACCATCCACGATAGGAAGATTCTCGCGGTGGTATCCTGCTTGAAAATGTGGTTTTCAAAATCGTATAGCGTCCGCATTCCGTTTACAATTCTAAAAAATTACAAGGGATTGGAGTGTTTTTTTTTTTCGCTACGCTTAATTTCGGAACGTTAGTCTTGATAGATCAAAGTTTTTTTTGCTTTTCTAATACTATTTGCGTTACCGGCATACGACTTAAGGCGCACGCCCGAATATCCTAACTCATAAATTGTAAAATAAGCCCGAAGCTATTAAACTCCGCGCGCGAGTCCTTGAGCCTATTTTCATTATTTTGTTTAATGTGGTAATAAAGGATATATATATTATACGAGCGTATATTACAGCAGGGTAAAAAGATGAATTTATTAAGACGGAAACTTAGCTATTAAAGCGCAATAATATATATCACGAAGGAAAGATGGAAGATTCCGGGGCTTCGGTGTTGGCGTAATCGCCTCGGGTCCGACCCGCATCCGCGTCGCCGACTATAATAACGCTGGGGGATACCGTAAGGTCAGCGGTTATAATACTGTTACGAGTCCAGCCTGCGTTAAGCCTGCTAACTTCTATAATGTCGAACAATTACCTTATTTTTTGGTTCGGATACCTTGACGAAGTTATATGATTCAAGAGTAATAAATAAGTCGTTAGACGTAATTCGACTATTAACGGTTACTGAAAGCGTTGAATATTTCCTGGTTAGAGAACAATATTCGATATAAATTATGGATTATAAAATCGATCCGATGGGTACGTTACGTTACCATAGCCGATTATTACTGTCGAATTAAAAATTATTAACAACGAAAATTTTATAATAGACTTACGAATCGTTTATTTCAGTTTATCAAGGTAAAAAAGTTTTATTTAGAATTTTCAAATATGATTATTATTCAAGGAGGAGAGTTGTAGATATTCGACGTTTATATCGAATATATACGTAGTATAACGATACGAAACCTTATAGTATCTTACGAAAACCCTTTTTTAACCTTTTCCTATTTCGGATCATTATTAATCCTATATTTTTATCGACTTTATAATCGAATTATTCATTACTAATAACAGATTTCGGTGTTTATTGATTTTTACAAACCGTTTATTAAGATTGGGTTCATTCGAGGTTATATGGTTTATAACCACCGAGGTGTATACGAAACTTTGTTTTAATATATAATAGCGATTTTTTAAATTTCCGGCTTTTATTTCTAACGATCGCGATTCGAATTAAATAGGCGTATTTTAAATAACTTTATATTTTTCAAAAAAAAAAAAAAATATTTTCTTTAACGGTATACTACTTAGAAACGAATAATTATATTGCCCGAGTAAATCAATACTTTCAAAAGTATTTCCGAATCGTTGTTGCATTTTTGTAATATAAATACGTATTATATTTTCACATTCATTAATTTATATTTAATAACCGGAAAATGACAGTTACGTGGTTTATTCTAGAACTACTAATTCATATGTTCGAAATATCCCTTATTTCTAAGGTAAACAAGAATATTAAGTTATCAACTTATCTGGTGAAAAGATTTTTCGCGTTTTTAATATATTTACGCGAAGGTATAAAATTAGTTTAAATAACGATAACATATATTAAATAATGAAACAAAATAGCTACGAACCGTTAAAGACGTTTAGTGAAAAGATATAAGGTAGGTAATTAAGTTCAACTTAATTCACGTAATATTTAAACGAATCGCCTAATTAAAAGGCTTAATTAATTATACAATTGCTATTGAGTTGTTGACTATTGTAACCGTTAAATATCGTTTTAAATATCTTCCAAAAAATACCCTGTATTCTATATAGATTTTGTTAAACTTATAGCTACGAACCTTTTCTCCTTATAGCTTTTATCTAACACTCGCACAGGATTGATTTTCGTTGTTAATGATACGGGGAAAGGTATATATGAGAATTTAGAAATTTAGGATATTTTCGTTATAAAAACGGGGCGTGGCTGTATTATTTATATATTAATTATGTAAAAGATTTATAATGAGTATAAATGAGAATTATTGAGAAACTATTAACATACGGCGGCCTTGAATAAATTCCAAACGAAATAAAGGGACGTTCGGTTGTGTAATAGGCCGAAGTTTCAACGCCGGCGTCAGATACGTTCTAAGTAATTAACTTTAGACGAACTACCTTTCCTTCGGTAATAATATAATATCGATAAAAAAAGGTGTAAATCTATTATTACTATAATATAATACGATATGTAAAGCCGGGTATACGTTGCCTAGTTTCCTTGAAAGAATATTTGACCTCGAATCGGTTTTTACTATAAACTATTAAGTTTTATTAATTAATTATTGTTATTTTTATCCGGGTCCTTTGAGTAATAACGTTATTAACGTTAAAAATCTTATTAAGATAAGCCTTGAATACTAAAAAAGACTGGTAAAAGCGAATGACATAAAGTGGGGCGAGTATTGGGTAACGTCGACGAAAGCGGTTAGCGAAGAACGAGACGGGTATTATGCTAAACTGACGACAACGGGTAACGTTAAACGGGGCGAATGTTGGATAAATCAAATGACGGCGGATAACACGGTGCGGGATAGGGAGAACAACCCTTTAAATGTGATATGAAAATTATAATATATTAGTTTATACTCGAGAAATGCGGTTGTTATGGATAAGATAGTTCACCCGTTTACAATCGACTCATTTAATTCGCTTTGAATCAATGTTAACAAATAAAATATGCGTAATTGAATGGATTTTACGTTGAGGCTTTGAATATTATTTACCACGTTAAATAATCGATAATTCGTATTGGTTATAAAAGATATAGTTTTCGTAGTTATATTATTTTGGCTATTTGGGTTATACTTATGAAAGGGTATAGGACATTTATTAAAAGCGATCGGGTAAAGATATTTTGTATTGATATACGATTAGCTGATGGAATCTTATCGCGATAAAGAGGCGAAATAGTCGATAGCGACGGGGGAGTTTTGAAAGATAACGGGCCCTAAATGAAAAGAAGACAAGGACGTATAGCTAAAAGTATTGTAACTTGTATTGCTGGAACGGTAGGGACGTCCTAAGTTCTGGTAATATCGCGAAGCTGGGTAAGTTTATTAATTAATTCGGAGAAATCGGTCGTTAAAACGGGTTTATAGCCCAAGACTTTACTTTACTGTTTATGGGTAGGGGATAAGATATGGTAATTGTTTTCAGAAGCAATAACCAGTTGCTTTAGTAGTATATGTAAGCTAAACGAAGCGATAAGTAAATTTGTTTTTTGGATATAATATAAAAAAGTCATCATTTATGGTTGGATTTCCCATAAAGAATTTTTTTTAATATACTCTATTATATGTTTTTCGGTAAGTGCGATATACATAAGTCCGTTAAACGAAAGTTCAAGATAAGGGTATTCCAAAATTAAGGAGATAATTGATATAAAATTTACAGACATATTTCATCTGTAATACGGGGAGTTTACTTTTATTTTCATTATCGATAAGTATAATAAGCTCGTTCATAGCGTAAAAGTGTTATAAGATACAATTAACGGTAAAGTAACTAAATGAAGAGGGGCGGTATATTTCACAAAGAGGTTAATTATTGTGACAAAAGGTGTTAGTAACTGTATAATTCAATCCAAGGAAGTTACAAATATTAGATATATCGATAAAGAGTAAGTTAGGAATATACGAAACGTTTACGAATAAATGAGGATTAATATAAAAATAGTAAAAATATCGTTGTAAATAAATTAATCGTAAAAGATACGATTTCAATACCTAATATATGAAAGAGGATTAACGAAATGGGAAGAAAAGGGAGGGAGGTTTTGTAAGTTACAGTTAAAGTTGTATTTATAATTATAAGCGAACCTGAATAGGTAGGGGCTATACCTTATACGACACGTTAAGGGGCGCATTATACGGCGTCGGCAGCTTAGGGTTAAACCGGCTTTAGCGTTATACGGTACGTTAAGGAGCGCGTTATACGGCGCTGACGACTTGGGGTTAAACCGGCTTAGACGTTATACGGTATGTTAAGAGGTACGGTACAAGCCCGCGTCCGGCTTACGTTCGTCCCGCGTACTAAACGGGTACGGTCCGCACCTTACGTTTAGTTAATTGATGTTGCGGCTCTTACAGCCTTTATTAAAAAGGGGGGTATATTATAAACTTAGTCCAATAGCAATTTAATAAATAATTTACATGATTATACATATAACGGGATATACAATACCTAGCCCAGACCCAGTTTGGGCGCGGTCCGCATACAGCACGTGTGAAGGCATGTAATGAGCTGTGCACTAACTATGCCTATAAGTCCTACACTAAAGACCACTGTAACCTCTTCTAGTCTTCCGTTTGTACCTTAATAGTAAACTCCATTTGGCACCTACTTGGCTTACCATTGTATGTCGAACCATAACAAAGGAATGTTATTTATCAGTGGTTAGGTCATGCGAGTTTTCTATTAATGTTAACGAAAAAAGTATTTATAAATTCGAATGATTTTAACACGATATATGGAACGACTTTGGTAATGGTATCTGTTTGATTGAATTCCCCGTCGATTTATTTCGTATTCTCAATCATACGGCGTTTTCAAAATTCAATTAAAGTTATAATATTAATTATAAAACGCTTTTCGTTCATAGTGTCGAGTTTGACGAGTTATTCATGAAGGGAAATCAATTCATGTAAATTAATAGAGAAATGAGTTTTTTTTTATGGCTTGCCATCATTATATAGATCGTTATTATGATAGTAATACCTGAGTGAAATCCTGTAATTTTTTATAGATTTTTGAGGCGAGAATTCTCGACACAGTTTACTTATATATGGTTACATTTTAATTAACAATATTATTTTATAACTTAAATCCGATTTAATTTTTTGTTTCATTATCAATAACGAATATAATATTTTTATGAGTTACATTTGACATTATTTGTAAATAGGTTTTTAGTGAAAATAAATGGCTTCATTATCTGTATATCGAAGAGTACGAAACGTAAGCTACACTTTAGGTTTCGAATCTGATATTCGAGGCGTTTATTTAACTTTTAAAAATCGTTTATCAAAGGTTTTGTTTAATATTTCGTAATTATAAACAGGTTGGACGCCATTTTTTGTTACGCTGTTAATATAACTTGGGTTCAACGTATAATTTACATTGATATTCGTTCGCGCGCTTTATATTAATCATATTGATAAAAGTTAATTTATTCAATGAGTCCTTTTGTATAATCTTTAAGATTTCATTCTGAAGCTTAATTATTGTATTATTCAAGTAAACCAGGCGATCCTCTGTTGGGTATATATGTCATTCCGCCTTTTGGTTAGCTTACAAGAACTTTTTTGTATAAAAGCAGAGAACAATGTATTATATAAGTTGAACGTATCGTTAGTTTATATTCCCATGATTATAAAGCGTTTTATATACGTAATATAAATTAATAAATGATAGTTGAAGGGGAAGTTGATTATTCCAAAGCGTTCCTTGTAGTATCTTTGTTACGTTTCGAATTAGTATATATTATCATTTGCGAGGTTGTGAAGTGGGTCAAAAATATATAATATTATTTCGGGCTGGTATTACTTTAGGAGTTGTATAGGTTGGTAGACGTAAATTCATCGTTTCATGCGTTTTTGAGATTTCGTATATACATGTGTAATATCCCGAAACATAAAACGTAGGTTATAGATAATTTATAAGAAGGCAATAAATTCTATGTTTTAATGATGACTTACACATTATAAATTAGGCGATTAAGTTATTAAATTTTTCCGGGGTATTATTGTACCCTTTTACCATAAACCAATTTTTTTCATAGGGTTTTCCAGTTTTAACTTCTATTTCACAGAAGAGTTTTATGGGGAAGATTTCATAGTTGCTGTAGATCGTTGGATAGAATATTTTAAATCGAAAAACGTTTTGTTTTATTAAAATAATAATTTTTTTTAGGTAGAGTTCTCAAAAGGTTTATCTAACGTTGTAATAAGACTTTTATAACGGGGTTTTATACTTAATTAGGGGTTTGTTACCTTTGTTTGGTAATAAAAAAGTATAAAATAAAGGTTTGAGAACGTTTTTTACTTTTTGAACTAAGTGGATTTTTTTGTAGGTGTTGTTCCGGTTTTATTAATTTCAATTATTTGTTTAGGTAAAATGTCGAAGAGTGCATGAAGATATTTGGAGTGTATATAGATATTAACGGAAATTTGTTTTTGTTGTTGTAGGATTAAAGTGATTTTTGTTACTTGGTAGGTAATATTTCACGAGTTTTTTTGTCTACTTCTTACTTTTTGTACTTTTATATTATTATTTATTGAATATAATTCGTACCTTTTGGAAATTTGGCAAACACACCATATCCTCCAATATCTTTAATACTTCAAATGTTAGTTTATCCTTCTTTTGTTTTACAAATCAGGATTCCGGATTATAACAGCAGCTTTGAAATTACGGTTTTCTGCGGACCGATTTTTATCTATAAGGTTTTCTAAATATCGTTGTTGGTTTTCGAAAGATGTTAAAATGTTCTAGTCTTTGCCATAACTTTTGCTCTTTCAATAGTAATTAATGTCAACATCGAATCTATATAGACTTTGAGGTAAATATTAAATATAAAAAGTGTAGGAATAAGTTGATTCAAAAGAAATATATTATTTATAACGTTTATGGCTATTTTAAACATAGATTTCTTCGAGTTAGTTTCCTTTTCCTCTTTCGAAAATACCGTATATGTTTTTTAAATGATTTATAGAATCGTTTACACTGACCGATACCATAAAGTATCTTTACTGGTATCTGCTTATACTCATTGCCGGTTATCTTTATTTTGATCTGTTATTTCTTTCAATCGAAAACCGTACCTATATGGTAAGTAATCCAATCCTAAGGCCTAGAATAATCATATGTTGAATAATCTATTAATATATCTGAGTAATTTGTTATTAAAAAGTTTTATGTTAATTTGAAGACTTGGAAGTATATTGTAACATAGATTACGTAGAGGACGAGTTATTGGTTAAGGTAAATGATATCGATAATATCCCTGTAATCAAAACTAGTATAGTTTTGTAAATGGGATTTAAATTAGGGGGGGGGGGGGTAATCAGTATTGCTGTCATTTGGTGGAACTTTTTTATAATCTCAAAGGCTTCCTTTCCTAAATTGATGTAGCTTTCCGCGCGAAAGAGCCGTAAAAGTGGTTTTATTACCGGTTCTCTGAATTGTCTGTATAATATACATAATTTGAATTATATTAAGTAAACAGTTTTTTTCTTTCGAATTTTCAGGGAAATTCAAAGGTATTCAAATTCGAATTGAATGAAAGTAAATGGGTGATTCGAAAGGCCCACGAGTTAATTTATCGTATTCTTAATTTAAATATCGAGTTTATTTATATTTATTGACCAAAGTAGAAATAATATTTCAAAGTTCATTATATAAAGCTTAACCGATTCGAAGCATGTATTTACTATTGATATCCCGAGTAACAAAGTTTTACCTTTATTAAATAAACCTTTGCAGTGTTTTTTATTTGGTTAAATTGAACGTTGAGAAATTTTATCTCAAAAACATCGAATTAACGTTTTCTGGCGGTCTAAATTGGATATAATGTTTTAAAATTGGAAATCATATCTATTTCATAATGTGAATTAAAGCTTTATATAAGCGTTTAATAAATAGTCATCTTTAGGTAAACCGATGCGATGTAGGAATGAAATATTTTATAGGCTTATAAATATATGTTTATCCGTTTTTTCCTTCTGGACCATTACTTAAATCTAGCCTTCTACCTAGTTGTCTTCTTAGAAGATATATTTATATAGATCATCGTCTATTTCGTTTGAATCATTTTGTAATCTGTTGTACAAACTCTAAAGTTTTTTTCTGTTTGGTGTTCGGGTGGGTAGTGAAAGTCAAATTATTGTTCAACGCGAATTGACCCATATATCTGATAATTTGTTAATTAATAGTCGATTTGTTTTGTAAATAACTTATCGTTTTTGGAAATGTGTAGGCTTTTGTGTACTTTACGAGGTTATGGTATATTCAATTGATATAAGAAGTTTTTTCTTTGGTTGTAGGGGCGCTCGCGTTAGTGCCCATTTTGTTTGCAGTTTTCGGAGCTCCCTTTCTAGGATTCGTCGCCCTTATATCCATATTTCAAATTCAGGTTAAAGTTTCGATTTTTCGGATATACCTTAAATTTTCTAATTAAAATGTGGAAAATTGTTTTGATGAAGCCCGGTTTTGTAATTTAAAAGCTTTCATTTTAGCCTTTCCAGTTATAAATATTTATTCAAGGTTAGTTTATCGATACATCGAGGTTCATACAATATTCTCAAACTTATTCAAAATCGTTTGAGTTCTGTTCCGATTTAAATAATATGAGATTAAAATCCGGATTTCTATGATAAGTTTTTATAATTGTTTCAATAAATATTTTATCGGTTTTATATTTCTGTTTAAACTTTAGTTGGAATTTTCGAAACTTCGCCATTAAGGTAGTTTACATTTTTATAGCGATTTATCAACATTATTACGATAAGTTCTAGCGAATTCCCATATAGTTTTTATCCAGTTGTTATCATGTATTTTGTGGTTAATTTCCGTCTCGAAATACGTTTTCAAACGACTATAATACTTTTCACATGTATTTATACATATACTGTTCTATATGTACTATTTTTGGCCTATTAAGTCGAAATATCTGGTAAGATACTATGGAATTGTAATGGTTTAATATACAGTTTTTTTTTACAAGTATTTATATCATACGAATTTTATTATTAAGTATATCGTATGGTTCACCATTGTACTTTTCGTTTTTATTACATAGTTTGGTAAAACCTGTAAGGTTTTTATGGTTATTTCCATTAGTGGAGAATCGGTAAGGTAGAAAGGTGCGGTATGGGTTATAGTTCATGAGTATTAGTTCGTAAAGTTTGTAGGGCATTCTATTTCCTTTTTTATTTTCTTTAGGAGCGTTGTTTTCCTTGTTTTGGGCATTTTAGGTGAAGTCGGAAATAGTTCTTTTTCGGTTGGGAAGTAGCTTGTTTTTTCGTTTTTTTTTTTTTTTTTTTTTTTTTTTTTTTTTCAAAGATGTTTATCAGGTCGGGTGAGTTTGGAACCCAAGTGGAGGATGATCTTTACAGCTTTTCCGTTTTTTCCGTAAATTCCTCAAGCTTTATCAACCCTTCGCGAGGTGCGGATAATTTCGCCGAACGTTTTACGCTTTACGTACTTAAGATTCTCTCGTATTGTAACTTTTTTCGTATGTTTTTGATAATTCATTTTATACGCTTCGCCAACTAATATCCTTTTATAAAGTTCACTTCCAATACCTATTTATAGTCTTAACTAGGAATTTTATAGAGTTTGTCCATGGAAACTAAAGTTTTTACAATACGATCGTTTTTGTAATCGGGTTTATTAATATCGTAACTACGTAGTAATATCTATAATATTATCAAAATTAAATTGTGTATGGTACGCCATATTTCCAAAGTTTAATCCAAAAATTTCTTTTTGGAAATTATTGAATATATTGAGTCTTTAAGTAATTCTCTCTTAATAGTGGAAAATCATATTTGTAACGCCAGTGTTTGCCGCCTAAAGGTTAAATATTTTACTGGAGTTTCGATTATGTTGTTTACAGGTCACAATTAACAAACTTCAAAACGGTTATATACTTATTGTCTTTAGTTAAGCTTATCTTTGGTGGTATTGTGGTTATAGGAATAAGGTCATCATATATAAGTTGTTATTTCGAATGTAGCGTAGTAAGGGGATTTAATATGTGTTCAAAATGATGTGATTGAAAGGTTTTTAGGATAGAATGGTAAAATTTAAAGTGAGTAATATGTAAATGAAAGATAAATGAAATGTGATAAAGCGTTTCAAATAAGGCGATTAGCGATTGCAAGTATACATGAAATGTAAATGATATGTGATTAGGCATCTTAAACTAGTTGTTTAGTGCTTATGAATGTTTTATTAGCTAAACGTCTAGTAAATTTAAACGTCGTAAGTATTAATTCAAATAAACAGTTTTCGGTAAGGCGAATGAGGGTAGGGTGAATTAGTTGAGTGTCGAATATAAGAGTAGGAAGTTATGTATAAAAGTTAAGGTTTTATATAAGAGCGTCAGGTGTTGTTTTGGTCGCTTCCAATGTTGTTATAATAGTGTTGGGTATTTTTTTTTTGGACGTTTTGTATTTTGGTGTAAGCGCTTTAAAAGCTTTTTTAACTATATAGTCCCTTGCAAAGGAGTCTGAAGCTTGATAGCTTGCGTAGCCTATGCATGATAAGATGTTCTCCAAGAAGTTTCTGAATACGTCCAGAGCGCCAACTGAGTTGATGTTAACATAATGGGATTTTCAGTAGTAAATAGAGACTAATCGATTTGATGATATAGTATTAAAGTTTTTAGTTTTTTAGAGCTACTCCAGGTTTTACAATCTTTTTACGCTCCCACGTGTTTTTCTCTTCTTTAAATATTAGTATTGAATCACAGAATATTTAGGACCGCTATAGTATCCTTCCATAGATATTTAACTAAATTTCGTCTTATCGACCGAATCGGTGACTCATTAGTGCAGGTAATGTCTTTATGTCAATGTATGAAGAAAACAGTATAATATTTAAATATCGTAATATAAACATTCAAGCACCAAAAGAAGCATTTAGAAAGTATACGCCTCAAATAAGAGCTTATATTATTTTATTCAGAGCGTGATACTCTACCATGCACTCCGCTAACGTGCTCCTTCACGCTTCCTAACTATGGTAATATCGAGAACTATACATACAAAATAAGTGCTTATCAAAATTTATTAAAATATTGAAAAAGTTGCAACCCCCATATGCTTTTTTTCGTAAGACTGATAATATCTTACCCTTCAAAATTAAAAGTTTAACGTTGTTAAAAGCAGTACGTTGAATTAAATTCAAAAGGCTTTAGAATACGGTTCACCTCAATGTCGTACTCCTCCATCTGCTTGTTTTTAAAATATGTCCCAGTCTGATGATTGAACATATATCATTCGATTATATGAAAAAAAAAAAATATCTTGAACTAAATCCATAGAATACAACAAAAGTCCGCGAAACATAATATCAATAATATCCTTAAGGATGATTATGATTCGTAGATAATGAACGTATAATTATTGTTATTTGAAATGAAAATACTCATTTAAAAAAAACTTGAAAATAAGATACTACCTCAAAATTCTTAAATATCACAACTGTATAAGTGATAGTTAACATTAATAAGGAGCATATAACCTTTCGCAAAACACAAGTAAAGTCATATTGAGAAGCTAACAAAAATATGTAAATCAAACGAATGAACCAACATAACTCAATATTACCAATCATAAACAAAACAATAGAGCGATGATGTTGCAAACAATCACTTAAAAGACATTATTTACGATGGGGATAAAGAATATAAAGACGAAAGACTATATTCAATAGTATACATTCCCTAAACTATAATTACTAATCGGCCTTTAAATTGAGTATTTAAGGAATTATTAGAATATTGGGTATACCTTTAAACGAAAGAAATTACATTGAAATTCATAATCTTTTCGCATAATAAATTATACAATTCATGAATAATATTGGCTGAAACAATAACGAAAACGTAACGGTTTTCAATATAGGACTAATCTATGAAATGAATAGTCAATTTACCAAAATCCGCTTCAAGGAATCCGGATACATTGACAAAAAATAGAATGATTAGAGTAAAAACTAAATCTTTATCCAATCTCTAACAATTCAAAAACTTGGCTAGCGACTGATTATTTAAATTGTTGCAAATTTCATAGTTGGTAGTAGTAAAAGAACAGGAATTTCACCTTCATTGGTTATAACGTTACTTAAATATATATGCAATTGCCTATTAATTTATAAAGGATCGGTATACTGAAATTTTCTTTCGAGTTTTGTAGCAAGATTTCCTTAGAAATAGTTATATTATACGTTTAACCGCTGTACAGGTTGGTTGAGACCGGTGTTCACTAGCATTTAATGAATCAAATACACTTTAGAACCACATTAGGTATAAAATTCATAACTTGTGACCCGTATTTACTAATCTTGTAAAATGGTGAAGAATATTATTCCACAATTGGTATAAAGATTGACGGAACGCTTTCTTTCTAAACCATTGGATTTATAACAATAAATCAATATATCATTGAAGTTTCAAAAATATGGTAATATAAATCGATTGATACATTAATTGAGAACAAGCAATTAAATATCAATGAATATTCAATCTGTATATACAGGTTAAAGTCATATTAAATATTTTAGTTATAATCGAAAGAGATAAAGTACCAATTTGGTTGATATAGATAAAAACGATAGCCTTAAGGCGTGTAAATATCCCCAAAAAACAAGTTTATAACGCCTATATCGCCAATACCTATTATCACATCTTCTACCTTACATCAACTTTCATAGCACAGGTGTACGAACCACCTTGTTAAGAAAATTACAGGCCTACACTATAAACTCTAACAGTGCCCACTTTCGAGAAAAAAATTCAAGTCTAGTCATTCTTAACACCATTACTTCACATGCTTCCTATTTCACCACAACATCCTCAATCGGCTTTACCACCATTTGCATCTTTTTTGGCGACCCTTTTCTGGTTATAAAGATCTTTATCGGTCCGGCGCACGGTCCGCGCAGCAATACATACAAAAAATAGTCTATATAAGCAATGATTACGTCTCTCACCACTTATACCAACGTAGCTTTCCAGACCTTCACTACAGTGCAAACAAAATTTTAGTTTCCTTTACATTTAAAGGTTTCAAAAGACTTTTATCATAAACTCTCGCCTATAATAACTTTATAGTCTTCACTACATATAATGGCGCCCCACTCGTTTAACAAGGCTTTCGACTTTATTTTAGATAACTTTGGTTATCCTTAGAAGACATTTCTGGGTACACTACGCAATTAGTGTTGTACTACTTTTTACGTTCTTTTACACTCCCTGGGTTTGCAGCCCGTGGAAAAAAGGCGGCTCGCCAAACGAGTTTTGGAATATATCTTCCTTATCGCCGCATGTTATCAACCAAAGTATATGTGTTTTACATATTCTTTCACCGTTTCATTATCTCTGTCAGATCTTTGATACAAGTAGTCGTCGAACGGAGACTTTTACGGCCATAAATTATGGCCCAGTTAAGGCTATAGTTTTTACGCCCGTAATATAGGTCTTGAAACTGAAAGGTACCTTAAGGTTTTTTTTCGAAGGTTGATTTAGTGTCCGGTTTCCCGCCAAACATATCTACCAAATAATTTATTTTATAGATAAAGGCTACATTTCGTTATATTACAGGTATTGTAGGTTGGAAACCTATTCAACTCATCTACTATTACGTTGTTATTTTCCGTATAACAACATAGATAAACTTATACAAATGCAATCCATATTTGTAATGCGGTTAGGCTTATACTTTAACGTAAGTAACTATATGTTTGTTGTAAAGCCCTGTATAAATTTAATAATTACATAGAGCATATCATTTCTAAATTTGTTATAGGTGTAGAGAATATGTTTTCAATTTATGTATCTGTATTATGATGAATCGAATGGTTTGTTTAACAATTTAAATATTATAGCGTATAAGCGAGGAATTCAACGAAGTGGTGGTTGCTATTGTTCGGATCAAATTAAAGTTGTATTATTTGTTGTAAGGAAGAGAAACTAAAATAGAGAGCTTGGTCATAATACCATAGGCTTATGATAGTGAGGGCTAGTGCCAGTATATCTGTAAGATATACCCTGCAATAGTTATAAGGTGGGAATATTCAGGTTATGAGACTTCTTGCCGACATTTATACCTTTTACAATAGCGAAGATCGCACTATACTGACTACATGGTGCACAATTTCAGGAGATAGTAAAATAGAAAAAACATCTTTTATCATAAGGAAATATACGATTTATAAATCCTAGTATACCTTTTAAACCCTAGATAAGAATTATAACCGCCCAACGAAAAGCTTTAGATGACAAATAGGCAATTTAAACCGAAGAATTAATTTTATTTATACAGATTCATGCATTATTCAATTGATTCTTTTGAAATATTATTTCATACGTAAAACTCATTCTACGTTATAAAACATATTTATGATTAAGATAGTTAATGAATATATATTTTAAAGTATGGAATTTACTAATATTAGAAACCTGGTCTACTTCTTTTAGTCAGATATTTAAGGGTTACACTTGATTTACTGTTTCTGGAGATTTATAGCATAATCTATGGAGTTAACTATAGTGTATTAACGTTAAAACCCATTAATATCGTTATTAAGTTGTCTAAAATGTGACTGATTCCAATTGTTATCTACACTGATTTCTGAAACTTATTTGAGTACCAATGTAAAGCGGGTACAATTAATCAAAAATTTCAGATAATAGATGTAATAGCTGTTCTCAAAGCCTATAAAATCATAGAAATTAAGTAATTCAATTAGATTGACGTCTAAGATATGACGATTGATACTTTAAAGATAACAAATATGAATAAAGCCTTATAAAAGCTTATGAATCGCAAGAAATTCATTATTCAAATACAAATCTAAATGTATATATGCTACCTGATCATCGGTGATTTAGTAAATTTCAAAATTATTAGGAGGTTAATCTTATTGATATTTCTTACCGTAAAACTGAATATTAGTATAAATTGTGATAATTTAGTAAAAAAATTGTTAACGGAACAAGATTTCATTGTTGTTCCGTGTATGAATTCATTCACAAATGTTATAGGTAGGAATGAAAAATTATTGAAGTATGTAATAGGGAAATAACCACTTTAGTTATGCGTTTGTTTGTATTATAAAACACACAGGCACCACAAAAACAAAAAAACCGCTAATATTAAAATATGTATTGAATTAAAATGCATGTTAAAAATTGAAGTACTAATTCAATGTGGAACCAGGAGCAAATAAACATTAACCTAAATTAGTGTATATGCCAACTAGGGGTCTACTTAATTTAAACCTGAACTATAATTACTTCTAATACCATAAAATTTGATACTTTGAACGACGTTTAGAATCAACAACCGTGGCTGCTGAATGACTGCCAAAAAAAAAAACAGACTTTATTATACCGTAGTATAAGATTGGGAGGATACTTTGGCATAAGTGACGAGAGACGGAATCTCTATTTGTAAGGGATGTTCTCTAGATGTATCGCTGCGCAAGCGGCGTACCGGGCCGACGACGATCTTTATGGCAAAAAATGGGTCGCCAGAAAAGATTCAAGTAGAGTTAAAGATGATTAGTAATGTTGTGGTGGAATTGGGTGCATGTGAAGTAATAGTGTTGAGCACTCATACCAAGAAAGTTGATTTAAGGTTGAAGATAAATTGCGTACCTTTTAATAGTAGTTTTGAGGATGCTTTTCTTATACATTATCACTATCCTAACAGTCCTTCAATTTAACAGGGTATCTCTATTTCTTTATGGTACGAACCGAGCGGTTTACGTAGCGTTCGATCCGTACTATTGATCTATTACTATTCACAAACCTTTAAGACGTTATTAAACGTAGTTTTGGTTATAGAGTTAGCGGGGTTGTCTTCTACGTTAATCCACGTTAATTAGTTAATCTCCCGCGCTTTATATACCTCCATCAAAACAATTAATTTCATTATCAAACGTTTTTTATTAGTTGTAGCTGTTATGGACTTAGGTTGTGAGCCGTCAGTCAGAGTCATGAGTCATGTGCATGTTGAGGTGCACGATATTATATCGTGTCATGTTCCGCCCTTATATTGTGGTTAGCGTAATCTAGAACGTCTGGATCATCAGTACTTTTGACATGGTGTAACGGTTAAAAGAGCTAACTAACATCAGCTGATGGAAGTCACACTAACCGGTTTGATCTTATTTAGTAAGACTATTACATATGTTATGGTCCGATTTACGATGGTAAGCCAAATAGGTGTCAAATGAGGTTTACTATTGAGATATGGTGGAAGACTAGAAGAGGCTACCGTGGCCTACCGTGTAAGACCTATGGGTATAGTTAATGCCCAGCCCGTCACGTACCCTTATACGTACCGTACACGAACCACGCCTGGTCCGGTACTTTTTATCCCGCTACGTATATAGTTATATAACCTATAAATTCAATAGCTAATAGTTTAAGTTTATAATATGCTCCCCTCTTCCCTAGATATTATAAAGGCTACAGAGTCCCGCTAGTTAAACGTGAGGCGTAGGCTTTACCCGCTTAATACGCGAGCCGAGCGCGAGCCGATAACGCAGTGTCTAACGCGCCGTATAACATATCGGTGATTTAACCTCGGGAGGCCGGCACCGTATAACGCGCCCCTTAATAAGCCATATAACATATCAGCCGGTCTGACCCCAGGTCGCCGAAGCCCGTATGACGCGCCCCTGAGCTTGCCGTATAATATATCCTTTTTGCCGACCGGTACCGTATAACTTACCTTTTAAGGTGCCGTATAATACCTTGTTCCTGCTTTTAGTGTCGTATGACGCGCCCCGTATAACACGTAACCCCTACTAAATCCGGTTCGCTAATACTTATAAATACGGACTCCCCCATAACCCCCAAAACTTCCTTCTTTTCCTTTTTATAACGCCGTCCTTACTTCGCCATTTACCCTTTCTCGTAACAATTTTACTTTCACTATTTATATCTCAGCTATAAATTTCCGCCATTTTTTTGCCCTTTTTCCTTTTCCTTGTCCTTATAACTAACGTGTATAATAAACCTGACTTAGGCTATGCCGCCGCCGGCGCCTCAGGTAAATATAATAAGTCGTTTCGTAAAATACGCTACCTTACTATATACGAATACCCTATCGTTAATTACCTTTTATAATCTTTTCGCATTATAGGCAACCTGTTTGTCTTTAATAATAACGAAGATAAAAGAGAGCTCCCCTTTTTATAGGTTAAGGACGCGTATATATCGTATATTAACCGCTTTTTTAACTCTGGTATTCCTTTTATTTACATCCGAATTTATTGGGCGTAAGGTTATCGTACGAACCGAAAAAGTTCATAGTAAAGGAAGCTTACAAATTAATCTTATAAAAAACCTAATCGTAATTTAACTCCTTTTCGTAATGTATTTAAAAGATAAGCTTACTTACGGCCTCACCCGATTTACGCACCTTCCTAAGCTAATTAGTTATTATTATCAAA
This sequence comes from Anisogramma anomala, assembly GCA_038502455.1. Lineage (NCBI taxonomy): Eukaryota > Fungi > Ascomycota > Sordariomycetes > Diaporthales > Gnomoniaceae > Anisogramma > Anisogramma anomala. Next base: position 7,676,066 of record JASMMZ010000010.1, on the reverse strand, counting down.
TATAGGGATTAAATTTTATCTTTTATTCGTAAGCGGTAAGAAGATATCCTGGGTTATCGACCCGTCTTCACCCCCGCCTTATTTTAAATTAGTTAATTAGGTTGCCCAGTTCCGCGATATTATTCGGGTATAAAAAATCTTTACCGTATCGACCGTATAAGCCCTAACCCCTTTTACTATACGTTTCCATCGCCCCTTCCTCTCGGGTCCGTTTTTCCCCAGGACTTTTCTGTTACCTTTTACGGCATCGGCTATTTATTAAGATAAAGCTCCTTAGACTAATCGTACGTCAACGCGTAACGTTTTTGCCCCGACCCCCTTAAATGCCTATCGTATATCCTCCCGTGATTTTGGCCTAAATCTCTGAAATAATATAACTATATAAGTTATATTTTTATAGCTAATATAGGCTACGGCTTATAAAGTATAGCAAGTGATGTGTAAGGCCTAATCATATAAACTCCGATTTTACTCGTATTTAATTTGTTAACCTTAGCTAAAAACGAACTGATCGGGTTAACTGCGAGTGGACAAAAGATCGTACCCGAGTTGACCACGTCGCCTGAGCCTAAACTAATATATTATAGTCTTTGGTTACTCACCTAAAAAGTCGTTTTCCTTGCCCCACCCTTCGCCCTACTTTTTTTTAACCGTTACCGTTGGCCTCCTCTAACGTTTATCATTTTTAGCGTTATCCGTCATTTTCGATGTCGCTCTATATCCGCTCCGCCTTTTATTAACCACTTTTGTCGACGCTTATTAACACCCGTTACGCCCCTCGCCATTTTCCCTACCGGAGTCTCCAAATATCCGGAATTGATTATAATAGGTCTCCTAACGTTAATAATACCTATATTGATTAAATTCAAATAAGGATAATAATAAAAAATAAGTAAATCTTTATTAGGTCATGGTAAAAGCTGTTTTACGGTCGGATACTTATCTGAGGAAATCAGGTAAAATTTATTCGGCCTCACTTATTATCTTATAATATTATAAATAATATATTATTTCGAAGGTATAAGCGGTTCGCCCTGCGTAAATTACTTAATATAAACTCGACGCTGACGTCGAAATACCAGGCTATTATAAACCCGAATATTCCCCTATTTCGCTTCAAATTTATCTAAAGTTATAACATATTGGTAATTTTCTAATAAATTTCACTCCGGTTCATTATAACCGTTTAACTTGATTAATATAAAGCGTACCCCATCCTGCCCTATCTGTACCGCAAAACATTTTAAATTTCAAATTCCTTGGATATACCTTTTCTTATATCGTTAACGACTAGAACTTATTTTAAACGAGTATCGTATAAAACCTATGGGGAAAGAGGGTCCGAAGCTGTCCATTTAACTAAGTTTAAGTAAAATATAAGGTATTTGTTAAGAATATCTAAAATGATATTAAACGGATTCGAAATAACAAAGACCCGATATTAATGATAAAGCTAATTGAGCTTTTTACTTAAACGGTATATTTTAATATTACGCTAGCTTAGCCAAACCTAATCACCTACTTTATATCGTTTTGCCGAATGTTATCGATGGTTCATCTCTGTTTTTTAATTTGCTACTAAATATAATTTATCGCCGTTTAAATTCGTTGCGTACTCTTACGTAAATATACCAAAAATATAACAGCTCGCCTCTTCGGATTAGTTAACTACTTCGTATTTCCGTTTGTCTTCGAGATAGGTAACATTTTATATCTATTCAATAAATGGTTTGCGTTAAACCCGGTAATCGTCGACTTTCGGTTATTTAGCTTGAACTAAGAAAAGGGTAAATATAAAGCCTAATTATATTACGAATAGGCGACGATAATACCTGAATAATTTTCAATTTTTTGGTTTATACGTTTCATACCCTTATTTATTTGTAAATAGTAAATCATAAATAGAAGTTATTCAAATTTTACTACAAAAATAAAAGGTCGTTTAAAATACGACCACCTAATTGAATCCGTAGTTACTAATAATAAAAGCCGGAAATCTATAAAATATTCATTACATATCCCGAAAGCGTTCTGTATACGTATCTGTAATTATAAACCATGTAACCCCAAATAAGAAAAATTTAAAAGGGCGATCCCTAATCATCAATAAATATCAAAAATCGTCCTTGTTGTAAAGGGACTCAGGCCGGAGCTGTCGCTCAAGGTGGTAGGATTCTGTCTATAAACCTCGATGAAGAAGAAGAAGAAGAAGTCACTGCTAGGGAGCGGCTATAGAGCTAAGATGGTACAGTCCTTTCCCCAGTTATGTGACGTGTCTTTAAACGGCTTTCTCCCTGCTTTATAGTATCGTAAGAACGTGTAAAACTACTAGGGTTGAATCTCTGGTAATGCTAGCTAGCCACTAGCTTGTAACATTACCCTTAAAGATACTCCTGTCCTTACTTTCCTCGTTTTTTTTTGTGCAATGTTTTGGTGTAAGATGCCGTAAGTATAAACAGGGTATGCGCGCCTTTTGAAATAACACGGTCCCGTGTAGAAGGCACTAGGCTAACTTTACGTGGAAGGTGCTTTAGCGCCCCCCCTTTCCTATAAATCATCCTTAAAATCTCAATTATAAAAGATGAAACTTTCTCAGTTTTTAACATTTTACTTTTCTATATAGTATTAGTATTTACAGTTATTAATATAACACCTATTTGTTTTTCAATTTTAATACTTCTTATAGATTTACTAGTAACGTTACGATAAATTCTTAACTCGCCACCGAGGTAAAAAAAAGTGATTAAAAATACGGGTTATATACTTTAAAGTTATTTGGTTTTTGTTAACGAGTATAAAGTTCGTTACGTTAAGGGCTATCGATATATACCCTAACGGGACTCGAAAATCGATATTTTTGTAATGCGTTTATAAAATGGCGTATAATTTTAAAAAGTTTTGCGAAAAGATTACGGGAAGTTGTTTTAATAGTTACGAGGGAGTTATTAACGAAAAGTTAAATATTAAGTACAGGTGTCGCCTTTATTCTGTTAGGGTTACGGGTTGTAGTTCCAGTTATACGTGTACTCTGTTGGATTTAAACCTCGATATAAATAAGGTTGTTAAGGAATTATTAGAAGCGTATTTGGCGTTCGAATTTTAGGATCGAGGTAAGTCTATATATTATAAGCTGTTTCCTGGGTGTTAACGAGCGGCTAAAAAGCTTTGAAACTTAGGTGATCGCCATTAAAACGGTTATAAAAGTCCGTCGCATTACGCAATGTACGGTTAACACCCGAGGCGGGGGGGTTTTGTCTCTGTTATTTTCGTGCGGTTTGGGGGCCTGCAGACCGTATAGATGATAAACGAAGAACTTAGTGTTTAGGTAAGTTTTTCATAGCTAGAAAAAAGCGTGGAGGGACGCAGCTAACGAATAGTTATTGAATGTTATTAAAAGTAATATAAAAGCTTATTGAGGTTTCAGAGCGTATTAATATTAAGTTGAGTTTTATGGATGTTAAATTAAGTTAGTTTGTTAAAATGAGTAAAATAATATTAGGTAAGCATTCGGATTAGAATTTCGATGATATATTTGAGTAAGTTCCGGTTATAGTTGTTCATTTTTTTGTCTTTGTTAATATTAATACGTTTATTTAATATTCGTTTATTAACAGTTTATATGCCGTTTCTTTTAGTAAAGTCAAGTGTAAAATTATATCTGCTCATGGGTTGGTCATGAAGACTTATCATTATATTTAACTAGTTTATAACGCGATTCGAAGATATCGGGTGTTACAGTATTGGAAAAGTTTAAAAACGGCCTTTATATTGATTACATATAGCTTATCTATTTAATTAAAACCTGTTATTTTGGTTGATTATAAAGTCGGGTACGTTCGATTTGGGGTTTATTACGGTTCCGGAATATATTTTCGACTTTGTATTTCGGTTTTACCATATTAACGTCGTTTTTAATAATTATAACTTACTGTTAAAAATTTCGAATTTGTTAGCTAAGGAACGGGTTCGAAGCGGTTTGAATAAGTTAATTTATATAAAATCGAAAATGTTTTCCGCTTGGTATATTAAATTTAATAACGTGACAGTTGATCATACGCATCACCTGGTATTCATTGTTAAGCTAACTTAACTTTTTGGAGAATTCGTTTGGTTGATGGTTTTTTAAGAGAAGTTAAACGTTGTCGCCGACTCGAAAACGTTTCGAGGCGGAGTGCTGCTTATTAACGGTTTTCTTTACACATCATTACGTAATCTTTTTTACAGCTTATACGAATTCCGTAGCTTCGCGGATCCGTTAAATAAAGTTTTTAGTCTTTATACGTAATATCGTTGTCTAGACGAGAAAACGTTATACTAGTTATATAATATTAACTTAATAATTATAGGTTATATAAAAACGGGTTAATACTAATAGTCGTCGTATTTTCATTATTTAGTATTAATTAATAGCCGGGTAATAAACGGTCCTAGTCGAGTTATATATAAACGACGAATAAGCGTAAATGCTTAAAGACCTTTTAATTTACGCATTCAGTTACGCCGTTAGTTTTGGGGTAAAAGGCGATGTTAAAACGTTGCTTTACCTAAGTTAAGTTATAAAGTCGTTTTTATAACCTATTAGTTCAATTCGAACTACGGTCGTTAACAAACGTACGCGGAAAACTATTAAACCATTATTGATAATTAAAAAACCTTTTCGTATAAATTTCGGTGTTTATAGTAATTATAATCTCTTGGGTAACGACTTTATTTAAACGGTTTGTAATAATTATAAGATAATGTGGGTTAACTTTGTATTTTTAAGGTAAGTTAATGATAAAGTCGACGAAAAACTTGTTTTAAATCCGTTCAGAAACTGGAAGATGTTTAAAAGACCCTTTTCGACGGTATCTTTAATGGGTTATAAGGTTAAAAACGTCGTAATGACAGTAAAAGCGACGTATTGTACGATGTAAGCCTAATTAAAAATACATTTTAAAAAAGATAACGATAATAGCGTCGCGGGTTAGGTGGCCGGTAAAAAGCGAATTGTAAGAAACTTAAATTAATACGGTAATAAACGTCTTATAAGTAAGTATTTAAATACGATCGCGAAGCCTTAAAACTTTATCATTGTTTACTAGATATTTTGAAATTAAAACCTTTGACATGTAGTCGTTATCATTATGGATATCCGTTAAGAAGTATCAGTCGCCTATACGTACCGTATATATTAGGCGGGGGTAGGTGGTGTCGCGTATAATAACGGTATCCTAACAACTTTAAAGATCGACGTTGGTAAAAAGTTTACGGCCTTTTAAAATTGATTCGCTGGCGACTATTAACCGAAAAACGTATGTATGCGGAAGCGGCTCAGAAGTAGATTATTCGGGACGTAATAACTGAAGTTTTTGGTCTAGGTGATGTGGGTCCGGAAAGCCCTTAGAAATATCTTAGTTTCTTCATAATAATACATCGGGTCGCAAGTAATTCACTACTTGGTTGTATATTGATCGAAAGCGAAATTACGAAAGGCGTTTAAATTAGCGAACTTGTCGTTTAAAAAACAGTTGCATCGAAATAAAGTATTTGAAGTTTTTATAATCTATTAATATAGTAAATAGATGCGCCGTGTTCTAAAGCTCCGCGTTTTATATTTTTAAATAGCTTATAATGCCGAATAGCTTTTTCTCGTAAATTTTGTAATTGTATACGGCGGGAAATAGGCGATGGGAGTAATACGTTACTAGGCGTAGGTTACCGTGGTCATCGCGTAAAAAAAAAGCAGCCTTTTAGAGCTTAGCTAAAATAGTTGACTTCGAAAAAGGTATCGCGGTCGGAATCCTAATAGGCGAGTACAGGTTCGAAGAAAAAGTTAAGTTTAAACAGTTGGAAAGTAGTTTTTTTTTAGTCCATTAACGAAATGAAATACTTTTATGGGTTAACCGTAATGATAAATCGATCATTGTCGAATAGTCGCAGATAGAATAATAATTAAAATTTACGAATTTAAAAAAGCCTCATATTTTTAAAACGTTCGTAGGAACGGTTTATTTTCAGATGACACGTAACTTCTTTAGGTTTATACGGACTCCGACATTAATTTAGATAATGAATTTTAGGTATTTAGTCTTTTAAATATCGAATTTATATTTTAAAATATTCAAGTGAAGTTCCGCAACATTGAATACGCTAAGTATTTACTTAAATTTAGCTATATAGTTGCTGAAGGTAAAGTTAAAGTAAACGAAAACATCGTCAAGGTAAATAAAAAAAAGAAAATCGAGTAAAAAGCGTAACAAATCATCAATATAACGTTAAAAAGTAGCGGACGCGTTGAAAAGTCCGAAAAAGTAATAAATTACTTAAAAAGTCTGAAATATATACGAAATACATTTTTTTATTCATCTCCCTTTTCAATACGAAACTTATAAAAAGTAGTTTTAATACTAAATTTAGTAAATTATTTATTTTGCGAAATATTTACGACCGTCTTTTTTACAAAAGGCAATGTGTAACGATTTGCCTTCGTAATAATATTAAGCCGGCCATAATCGATATAAAATCGTAACTTTTTTCCGGGTTTTCTAACGAAAAGAACTGAGGCGCCAGTTAACGAGTTATTTATTCTAATATAACCTTAATTAAGTAGTTCGATTAACGTTTTATGTAGTTCAAGGAGTTTTTTACGCCGTATATTGTATAAAGGAACTTACGGTACTTTCAAAAGTTAATTTTAGTTATTGGTATAAAGGGTGGTTTCATAATCCGTTTTAAAATAATAAGGAAATAGTTTGTCACCAAGGGCTTTGTCGAATAGGGGTATAAACTTTTGAAAATTAGCGGTAAGTTTATCGCAAACGAAGATAAATAATTTTGGAGTAAGTACTTTATTAATATTTTTAAGGGAAACGATGACGAATTACGTGATGACGGTTTGGTTTTTATGGGTTTGTCGTAAAAAAGCGTAGAATATAACGGCGTTTACCCTTTTTAGTATTCTTTAAATAAACTTAAACTCTCATTTCTAAACACGGTAGTTACTGGTTCGTTTTAAAAGTAATATATATTTTATAACGTCGTAAATAACTTATTAGTATTTTAGTCAAGGTTTACTTAAAATAACGTTATATTATAAGAAAGGGACGACGTAAACTTATATCCGGTAATAGTATTTATCGAAGTCAACGTTTAAAAAAGTTATAAAGAAAATAAATCGTAAAGCAAAACTGTGCGTATAAAACGTAACTTTGTTGAGTTATTATAAGAAAAAAAAACTCGATAACTTTAACCAATTAATAAGTTATTCATTTATAATGTCATAATATTTACAATTTATGTTTATTAAAACGTGGATGAAAAGAATGAAATTATGAAGTAAATTTATTATAAACTAGGAGTTATTTAAAATTTAGTTGAAAGCCGGTAGTTTGAATTAAAATTTCATTAATTTCTATATACGACTATATATAAAAGTTACGTTTTTCCCTTTTTAAAGTCGATAAGGTTTTCAGGCGAAGTAAAATGAATTTTTGTAACAGCTTTGTCGTTAAAGTTATTCGGGTGTTACGCTGGATTTTATAAGTAGATACGGATCCGGTAATCGTCCCTACCGTATTGTAAACATAACCCGAAGCCCTTACAGCAGGAGATTTTCGCGTAGTTAACCCAGGCGACGTGCCGTTTAGGAGCGACTCGGAAGGCGTTTACGCCAGTCATAATAACATCGTCCTAGCTATTTCGAACGGGCATATTACCACCATTGTTTTTATCGCGGAAAACGCCTTCGATATCGATAGTACCAGTATCGCCGTAACGAATACGAAAATTGTAAAGGCCCCCGTCGATAAATTAAACACGGGTGACCCATTCATTATAATCTGTTAGTAAATCGATGGAGAGTAATTTATTAGTAAGTATATTATTGATAACTCCTTTTAAAATGACGAGTTCAGCGGCGAATTCTTAAGTTATGCCGTCGGCTTTCGCGAATAGGGTTTTTTAAACGTTAAAAAAACGTAAAATCGTTTACTAACTCATTGTTTTATACTAATAAACCGAGCGATAACGATTTTCGCCACGTTAGGGTCGTAATGGTAGGTGCGAAATATAACTATAAAAATATCGGGATCGTTAGTGTCGCCGTCGCCTTCGCGAGCGTAATAACTTTTTATAACGGTTTTCGCGGGGTCTTTTGACTATGAGAAAATAAGGTAAAAGTAAGTTTCCTTTATACTAATAAATTTCCGGTTTCGATGTAATTTATATATCATCGTAACTTTTTATATCGAAAATTATTACTTAATATCAGAAAACTTAATCGGCCAATTAAATGGTTTACGTTTAAGTTTGTAACGCTTATTGAATAGGGCGTTAATATAGTAAGAGAAGTTTAAGAATTAATCGTTATTTCAAAAAACTAATGCGGTTTCTAATAGAGAACGATATAATAATAGTGTCGTTCGTTACGTATATAAGGGGAACCTTTTGAGGGGGAAGTTAATTTGAAGACGTAAATTTACGAATAACTTCAAATTGTCGGATCATATTCGTTAAAACGTTTAATGCGTTAGTATCACGTTATTATAAATATAAAATGTATTTCCGAACGACTTAATCTTATTCGATAAGTTTTATACGTAAACCGTCGGTAAATCGTTCGTATTAAGTTGTAAGAAAATCGTATTAAACTGTTGAGGCGTTTTAAAGCTACTCCTTAACGCGCGCGATAAAAAATTATTCCAAGGCTTAGGGGTCTAGATTCGGGGGGTCGGAAGATAAAGATATAACCCTAAGCTATAACCGTTAACTAGTAATTAAAACACCATCGGGAAAGGGATCGAAGTTTATATATAAAGGGACTAAAGCTGAAGTTATCGCTTAAGGTAGTCGGATTCTTTCTATAAACCTCGATGAAGAAAAAGAAGAAAAAGTCCTTATTAGGGAGCGGTTATGGAGCTAAAATGGTATAACCTTTTCCCTCGTTATGTGACGTGTCTTTAAGCAGCTCTCTCCCTGCTTTAGAGCATCGCAGGAGCGTGTAGAACTACCAGGATTGGATCCCTGGTAATACTAGCTAGATACTAACTTGTAACACTTAGTAACTCATAGGTGGACTATAAAGCCAACTGTTGGTAGGCCTTAGACGTTGCAACGTTGTCGATTCGATTGGTCGAAGTAATAGTAGTATTGCGTGGTCAGATGGTGGATGAATTGTTCTAGGTTTGGTAGACCGCTAGCCGGTCTGCACTGTAATTTATATGGTCAATTGCTTGGCCCATACCCTAGAGTGAATTGCAGCGTACTGCACTCGACTTACACTTAATGCGGTAAGTCCGTACAAAGCAATACACTTGCAGTACGGTTAACTTTACCGTAAGTAAAGTTGACCTATTGCACTGCATGTAATACTATTCCAACACTGGCGGCTTTTTAGTTTGTGCGCGCACACCAGTGTGGCTGACCAATCTTTTCCAGTTAATACTAAACAGCGGCTTCGTACTCCTTGCCAATTCCAATTAACTTCTATACTACATTGAACCCGATTGCATGCAAATTAACCCCATTTGACCTCAATTACTCCGTTGCTTCGAGGTTCGAGTTCATCAATTCCTACAAAAACTTCTTTCACCACAGCCAGCCCTTCGTAACTTCAACTGTGCCACTTCAACAGATCACTATCATAAATCCTCTGGTAATCTTCTAGTTTGCTAGCACATCCCTGTCCGCCAAACCTTTCCAATGCTTTTTTTAGCGTGGCTTTTGTTATGGCATTTATATGATTGTCTTTGTTATCGATCTATCGAAACTCCTTAATCTCCCTCCCTTTGTAGGCCTTGCGGAGTGCTATTACGTTGATTATTAGGTGTTTTTCGCTGGTAGTTCTGAGCTTTAACAGGTACTCGAAAAAACTCCTCGAGTCGGTATAAATTACCACCGGGATAGGAGGAATCCTTAATTGCCTGGTAATATGGTTATGAGTTTCCTATAATATTATACCTACATCAAATCTCGTAATTATATCGTACATCTCCAAAGTCAATATACCTCGTATACTCCTTTTACATTCAACGGAGGTTCAATAAATTAGGTTACCAGTGATATTAAACTTATTTTCCCGCCTATCTTCGTTAACGAAGGTTACTAGGAAGCCTATTTGTAAAGTTAAGTCGGTGTTGTTTGTAAAGAACCCGTTCGTAAAGATTATTAGCTTGGCTTTTGAAAGATCGATTAACACTATATGAATTTCGCGGGGTAGGTTTTGTATTTATTACTCTAACCTTTTATTTAATCGATTAAAGTCTTTATTCGTTGGTATTTGTATTTTTGTCGCAATAGATAGGTCGTACAAAGCTTTTAGTTAATATAGGGTGGCAATATAACTACCCCGTGCACGTTGTTTCAAGTATCATTGAGCTCTATCTTTATTAGATTTGTCGATTATGGTAAAAATAGTGCCTTAACCCTTTTAGCTAAAGCTTAAACCGGTATTAATACCAAGTATACGAATTAACTATTTATTAATGTTAAGTTGATTTTTTTTATCAACGTTGTTACCGGTTTATAATTTCAGAACTTAAAGTCTTCGATCGCTTATTGTTTTAGTATTACAAATCTAGCTGTTTCAACGAAAAGGGTATCGTTAGTTTATATATCTACTATACCGAAATCATTTTTTACATTATTAATAAGTACGGGTCGTATATTAAAAACTTTATCGTTAACCGAAACTTAAAATACGACTACTAAATCAGGAACCAGTAAACGTTTACTTTAGTTAATTTATATAGTCGTTCAACATAGTGTATTATCGTTCCTAATAGGTAAATGGCACGGAGTTTCTGTAGCAGTTTTAATAATATAATTCGTTATAAATCCGTTGTTAATTATATGTAGGCTTACGTAATATTACGACTATTAAGTATAAATTTGCCCTTAGTTTTGGATAGTAAACTTGTTATTAGGACAACTATTATGCGTTAGCTAATCTTTTAAATCGTTTGCAATTACGTGAGGATTTAATCCTTACCTTTATCGCCATATCCTTAAACGATTAGTCGTGATTTTTTATGGGTTCGCCCTGTGGTTTTACCCTTGATTTTGTAAATAATCTTCGATTTTAAAATCGTAACGTTCGGGTCTTCAAGGTTAAACTTGGCTATCGGTATAAATTATACTACATTTCTAGTTAATAAGTCGTCGATTTCGATACTATCTCTTTTTTAAAAAGGTTTACCGGAATTTTCAATAATCCTTTATGCCTTAAGTTTTACTATTAAGTTTTCGTTATCCTTTTATTTCCTGTTTACCTAAATAGTATTATAGGTACGACCTGGTGTATATTTATCCTCTTTATTGTTCCTCTTTTCCAGTTGCCATAAATCTAATATCTCTTGCCATTATTATAACGATAATGCTGGCGGTTAGCAGATCCGCTTATATCTTATTAACTTCAACTTAGGTACTATTTCTAGTTCGGGGCCGAGGTCGAGGTTGATAGGACAAACTTTAGACGTTGTAAGCGTTCATACTTACAGTCAACGTAATTAATCACCGTAAAATCTTTTTTATTTATATTAAGGAAGTTGCTGACTTAGGGGTATGTACCGAACGAGTTTGGTTTACGTATTCTTACGGTGGCAAGCGAAAAACGTAATTGGCTAAAAAAGCATTCGTAAGTAGTATCTGGGCGTTACAAGGCGTATTCAAACTTGTTAATATCCGTAACTATTACCCGTACCTATTTATAAAGTATGGTTTCGCTAACATAGGCCTTCCCCATTACCTTTTAACGCATTATTGATTTGTTAAATATCTGATTAAAAATATCTATCGGTAATTTCTCCTCTTTTTTCTTTGTTATGATTATAGTCCACCGCATGATAGCCCAATCCGTATTGTATTACGCGAGATGGACGTCGTTCTCAAAGTAGCTTTTTATGTTATCGTAAATCTCGCGAAACTTTATGGCGCTAATTAAAAAGTTTAGGTAGTAGTCCTTAACGTGCTTTATAAATATTTTAAGAAACAGTAAGTAAAAACCAAAAGGGGGTACCTTTATCCACTTACAAATATTTAAGAATAGTATTATCTTAGTATTAAAAAGGTTGTAAGGCTTTTCATTATACTTTTTTATGTTATTTCAGATTTTAACAAAGTTCGTTATTAACTTATAATTAATGTTAACTATTCTAACAGGTTTTAGGAGGGGTTCACTATAATTATTTTAGGCTTTGTTGGTGTTTTTTTGGCGGTTTGAGTCTTGAAGATTCCGAAACACAGTATTAAAGGTAATTGCCAGTTGCTTAGCCCAATAGGTAAAGTTCTATGGTAAGGCCTGTAGTCGGTTTATATACGTAAGGTCCGAAGGAAAAGGGTTTTTAATACGCTTAGCGATTGTATCGCTAAGAGTCGATGAGGCCTTGTAGGTTTTAAAAGGCCTGATGATCTTATTTAATTGACTAATGTAGAGCGCCGATATCAATAACTTTTGCCGCGTTTGCAACCCTCGCTTTACGTTCTTTTCCGTTACTAAGGACGTACTTTGTGCTGTTACGTAAAATTACTAAGCTATCGGGCAGGTTAATAGGTTCTTTATCGTTAACGCATAAAAAGGCTAAACTTAACTGGAGCTACAGTAAAGGTCCTTTGAATCGTATATAGGGGCGGTAAGGTTTCTCAACACTCTTTCCTTCAGGTTGTAGGTCTTAAGGGCACTCTTTAAATTAATCTAAGTTAAATAGAGTTCTTATTAGCCTCGCGGAGCTCTTTTACAATACGTAGATCCTTCATTGTTTAAGTTTTCCCCTTAATTTGAATTTAATGATCTTTTGAACTTTGTTTTACATGTCCATGGTTTAGTCTTCGAAAAACTCACGGTATTTGGGAAAGGTACAGTTACCGCGGTTAAGTTATTTGCCGCCGTCTTGCTTAATGATGTAACAGCCGACGAAGTTAGTCAAGTGTTCTTCAGTTGACTTCTTATCGACGTTGTATCCCCAAAAGTCGTAGTTGTCATATTTGGTGAAAACTGATCCGAGAGCTTTAACTTTCTTTATAAATGTCTGATTTGGAGTCATCTTAACGGTTTTGGTCGGTAGGGTATGTTTTACCCGATTTTACAACTACGCCGTTAAGGTTAGGTAACCCCTAAACGAAACTATATTTAAAAATTAGGCTTTCCAAATCGCTATTAATTAGAAACCTTTATTTACCTTTTCGACTTTAACCACATATACCTGCATAAAAGATAATGCCGGGTGGAGTTCGTAAAAACGTTAATAATAGTCCGACGAGTTATAATATACGTAACGTTTCATAACGAGTTTAGCTTAACGTTTCTTTACCATCGCTCACATCGCCTTATGTCCTTGGTCTTAAGTGCATACTGAACAGATTTACTAGAATAACTAGCCACGGTATCGAGATAATTCGCCACGATTACTACGACCATTTAACAAAAATACCTAAAAGAGGAAACCTTTATTATAATTATATTATTATCCGGTTATTAAGTTTATATAGGTTTCGCTAATTAACAATTAAAACGTCGTTTTAAGTCTTAGGATTTTAACTCTTCAGCGAGTTTGCGGTACTTCTTTAGGGTTACGATATAATACACCCGGCTAACGCCTCTCGTAATAGATTTGTCACGAATACGTAACGATATATAGGAACGTATATAGTTACACTTTATAGCCGAAAACCGATATAAGTCGCCCGCTTGAACTAAAAATATTTCGAACCTAATAACGAATAATATTTACAAGTCTTTATCGCTTATAATTAATCACTTTGATTCGACTAATACTTTATTCGCGCGATAAGGGTCGCTAAAGGTAACTTCAATATAATCGAAAAACTTAACTATATTATATACACCTTCGTATCCACCTACTTCGTAATACGTTATAACCGCTTACTTTACTACCTCCGTATAATAACCCTATACGTAAATGAACGTATACCGACCTTTTTTAATTTATATTTTATTCGCTTTTAGTATAAACTCGATCTTTTAATGCGTTGTTGCCTACGTAAAAGTAAATCCATCTAATTATAGTTGGTTATATAGTTTTCGCTTACCCTAAGCCGGTACAAAACTAGTACGAGTCGCGGCTAATTTGGCTTCGAGTTACTAAATTTTAGCTACGACTTAAACGAAGTTGAACGTAAGGTTGATGATTAAAGTCGATTAACTCAGCTATTATAATTACTTTTCAGCCGACGTTAAATAGCTTACAGTATCTTATAAACGAGAAATATAGGTTTAAGTCAGCCCCGAAAAAACAGGAGGTGTATCTAGAAAAATAAAGGATTAGATATTCGCCGACGACTTATCTTTCCCAATAATATTGAACTATAAAGTAAGATTATTAACGTTTGTTATCGATTCTTCTATTATAAGTAATATTCCTTCGACAAAATGAAGAATACACCTTAATAGTATATTATAATCCGACCTACGATAGTAAAGTAAATAAATACAAAATAGGGTTTGCTATTAAGGTACGGTAAAGTACTAAAAGAGATTACCATAACCCACAGTGTAAGACCGGTAGGCATGGTCAATACCCAGCCCTTCACGTGCCCTCACACGTACCGTATACATACTGGGTACTACCTATCCCGTTACGTACACAGTCACGTAACCTATAGACCAATGGCTAATGCCCTATAACCATAACAGTAGCTAGTTTAAAAAGATATTCGTAAAATCTTCGGGAGTTAATATGTACAATTACAGGTATTGGAAGTAATTCCGACTATTTGGCTATAATCTTTAACGTGTCATTATTTCATATAACAATATTAAAGTTTATTATTATACTATTAACTTTCAATGGTAATACGTTTTGTATTACACGTTTATACTTGACGGATATCTAATATAACAGGTTGACGATGATCGTAAATGCTTATTAAGCCTATTCTTGTTAACAAGTATTATAAATAATTCGATTTAAGATTTAAGATCTGTGTTATTCGTAAAAGTAACATCTGTTAAAATCATTAACTTTGTCGTCGTTAAGTTTACCGGTACTATGGGAATATCTTTGTATCAAGTATATATTTACCAATGAATACGCTTATGCAACCTGTCAAAGTCCTTATTTTACAGATTTTAAACTTGTGCCGTAATCTACGAATCTTCAAATACCTCCGTTTAATATATTGTAGTGGTGTAAGCTTTTCGATTCCTTTTTTCAAGGTACCATTATAGTTTTATTTTGTCGGTTTTATAGATCCTTGCAAGGCTTATAATTAAATGTTTCTGGTGTAATCTCATGTGAATACTGCGGGTATCGTTCATATTATGGATACGTGTTAACGGTCTGTTGAAATTTAAATGTATATTCTTAGCCAAAATCTCCATCTACATATACTGTTCAAAGCTCAAATCCTTTATCACACGTTGTTCAAATGTTATCAACTCAACGTTTTTCGAAGGGAAATAGTTAATTTATATGCTAACAATATCGATGTCTTCAACTTACGTGATTAATAAATTTTGGTCAAACGTTAATTTTATTATCTCTAGCTTATTCCTAAAGTGCTATGGGTACATTCAAAACTAATGAACGCCTATTTCGGCTAATTCGTAAAAGTATTTGACGTTTCGCATTATCATTTTAGCAGGAAACGTTTGTTTTACATCTTTTGATAACTTTCATAATATAATTCGTCAATTATTTGTATCTACTTATATGTATGTTTGCGTAATGTTATAACGATTATATATAAATTTACTCCTTGCGCCAGCAATCAAACAAAGAGCAATTTCGACAATTAAACTTGATCTAATCTTTGGGATTGTAAGCGATTAAGTGAGGATTCAGTTCTTACCTTTATAATTGTATTTTTAAACAATAAACTTTAACTTTTCTTATAACAGATATATGTTCTGGCCTCTAACCACAGGATTTAAATTTAATTTAAAAATTATTACGCTTTACACTATATATTGCGTTATTAGTATAGGTTGGATGACTCCACGTTTAATAAAACCGTGAATTTTTACCCAAACGGTTTTCTTAAAGGATTTTCCCGGTATATTAATGATAACTTTAGGACGTATTTTGAAGGCTGGGTCGCCATCGGACTTTTTCTTCTGCGACATCCAAGCCGTTTTATATTCTTTCTCAGGTTTATAGTCATTATTGCCATCCTCTTCTTTAATTTCTGTCCTCTTTTTAAGTGGTCTTCTACATCGTCAACGTTATATAGGTTTATTAACAATCAGTTCGGTAGGATTGTATGAGTTGATCTATTTTAATTCAAAACATTTATTGGGATTAAGGAATTGTTTTGTATGATTTAACCTATGTAATACAGAAAATAATAAAGCTGTTAGCGGTTTTAACCACTACGTTTTGGTTAGCGATACTTAGTATCTTATAGGGTCTATCCCATCTACTTGGTTCTCTCTATGCAAGGACTTCACTTTGAAATGATAAAAACAGCAATTTCATCATCGATAATACGGTATTAATTTTAAAGGTGTCGTTGATCTGGCAGCGTACTGGTTCTTTCCTTAATTTCTTCAGGGTTTTACTATATTCCATAGCTTTCTTTCAAGTGCTTAACGATAATATTAATTTATTCCTTACATGTATTTACATTCCAACTACCAGTAAAATTGGTACAAAATCGTTATAAGTAATAGTATTGTTAAATCTTTTCACTACCATTTTCAATATTATCTCTAAAACTGTGAACCTATTAATACTAAACGTAAAAATCTAATAAAACCTTCATGAAAGTGTGTATACTTTTTCGACTTTATAAATACTTACACTAAATCCCTATCGAATTAATATTAACTTAGAACTTCATCGTGATATCTTTAATACTAATATTATAAACAAGTATATTTAGAGGTTTAAAATTCGTGTTGATCTACAAAGTATGTAATGTTTGTCATTTTTCTTTCGCTATAATGATTTCAGAAACTTAACACTATAAGTAGCTGCTATGAAATTAATAACATAAAATGTAGGCGTACCGTTCAATCAAAACACGTCGATAAAAACTTTAAAGTTAAAGGTTTAGTTTTTTTTAACGTGAACTTGAACTTAAATTAAGGTCTAAAGTGAATTTGGCAGTGATAGCAAAGCCTTTTAATTTCCTTTAACGGTGGTGAATCCATATTTTTATTACTAGTCGCTTGAAGGACTTGATACAACCTATTAGTTACTGAATAGTTAAACCGTTCATGTGATTAACGAAGTTTTTACTTTATTAGGTTTCATATTGTTACCTTTGAACTTTAAAGCTAACACTATAAGTGTACTTATTTTAAATGGATTGAAAAACTTTAGCTGTCACCTTTTATCAATTCGTGGGTTTAAATATTGACGTTAATACTAAGGTTCTTTATGTTTTTAAGAAAAAGAAGAAAAGTGGTAAGGGATTTCAGAATATGTAAGATGATAGCTCTAACAATTATTATCATGGTCGTAGATATTAGTTAGGAAAAATTTTTAGGACTAAATCTAACTTTAACCTTATAGGTATCTGTATAATCAAATTCCGTAATAATAATGATATCTTTTCATAATATTACATACTACAAATTACCTCCAGTGAATTACCGTATTACTCGGATATCAAACATAATACTTTAAAATATTTACTTTGCTTAACGATCACAAATGATCAACTAATGTCTAGGCCTAGGATTTTTTCATTATAAAAATAAAAGTGATCTTCACCTACCAAAATATATAAGAAAACGTGATGAGCTAGTTATTACATTATTTGAAGGCTAAGGCCAGTATTTTAATGTTAGCTAATTGTCTTATGTTTGGTTTCTTTATTATATACATTGAAACCTTTTAATTTTATAACGCATTTAATATACTTCCAATTGAAAATAAATGGTTATTAAGTGTATTATATTATTCATTTCGATCAGTATTCGATAGCAATATAATTTTCTAGTCAACAACTTTATTGACTATAAATTTCGTGCCTTTTAGCGTTTTTAGGATATTTGCTTGACTGGTTTCAAGATGTTAAAAAAGAGGAATATTCATTTCCTTTCGTGTGTTACCTTTTAGTCCTCTATGTCAAAGTCTTTAATTGACTATATTATCCAAGCCTGTTGTACTTATAGTCGATGTAATAGGCGTAGACGAAGTTTTTATTGTTATCGTTAAAGTCGTACGCTTAGGGGTATATAATGATTAAACTTGGTACAAATATCATTACAATTGTAAGTAAAAGGCTTAACTAGTAAAAAAGAACATTAAAAGTAACTTCAGGGCATTATACAGCGTTTTAAAGTTTTTTTAACTTTTAATAGTCGAATAAATTTAGTAGAATAATATACATTTGCCAACTCCCACATTTCTGATGGTTTACTCGCAAAATATTAGCCCATTGAACATTTCATGAAGGAGATTTATCCTGCTTTCGGACTTTTTTCTATTCTTCAATATATATGATTACTTGATATTATTCCACTTTTTATAATATTAGAAGAGGTAAAAATTGTACTCGAAATAGCCTGTAAGATTATCATGAATTTTCCAAAATAACGAACGATTCCTTGAATATCAAAGATAATAGTTCTCGTTTCAGCCAGGAAATATATTTGTAAATAACGAATGAAAACATGGTAATTTAAGTTTTATTTAATGATAAATGTTAGAGAACGGGCGTAACTTATCGTCGAAGTAGTTGTACAGTATATCATTATACTTTTTACTTATTTTCTCAATTTTCGCCAAATGAAGAAATGTAACGTGATCGGTGGTTTTGATACAAACATGTCAAATTTAAAAAGTAATATATTAGTCTTAGAAACCCTTAAGTATTTTGTATTGATAATACTATGGTTATTATTGGTAGGTAGGATAGTGAAAGTTGGCAAAATTTGGTAGAAAGAGCAGTAGTTATGCCTATAATAGGTTCGCGCGTAAAGCTGCTCCTTCCCTGTAGTGAGATCTAGTATTACTGACGTATTTGTCAAAATTAAACGTACGGGGAAAATATAGGATTGTTATGGATTTAGTGGTTATCTTAATGGTATTAAGGGGCTTTTTAGTAAATATTTAATTTAATTGACAAATAAATTTACAACTTTATTAAGTTCAGATTAATTCATTATTTATCTATATCAATAGGGTAAGGGCGTTTTTGTTATTAAGTAGAGGGGTTTACAAAGCTTATCTGAGTTTTTGCATAACGTGAAGAATTTATATGTGGGCATTAAAGAATACTATCGCCAGCCATATCTGTATCCTTATCTTACCATATTCAATAAGAATTGTTATTCGTAGGGTATTCGTACAGTATCTGGGTCAAATTACTATTTTCCCCAAGTTTTATTAGTATTGAAATCCCTTGTTTACGTAGGTTAACCCTTGATTTAACTTTGACTAACTTCTCTAGTTTTCCCCATAAATCTAAGCTCAATTTTTGAAAAACCTGGGTGAAATTGTAGATGGATTCAATACTAGAGTAATAATCATCGTAATTCATGTTTTAAAAAAAATTATTACGTAATTAGTTATATATTTGTGGGTAAAGTTTTCGTTAATCTTCATTGACAATAAGTGTTGTCAAAATACTTAACAAATATAGGCTCCAAAATTTTAATTGCTTCATTTCCAGCGGGGTCGTTTATAATATCAACTCCGGAGTTTTCAGTAATTATCTTAATGATTTCACATTTAATTATCGAGTGAAGTAAAAGATTAAAATAGCGTAAGGAAAAGGTTTAATATAGAGGGGGATATGTTATTTGTTGTTCAAGATATTGGTTAGAGTTCAACAAGTTGTAGGACTTGACTGTTTACGATTTGCGATTTATACTAGTAATACCAACAATAGTAACAACTAAGACGTTTTCCAATCTTGATGAGTTGAAGAGCTTATGACTTTTTGGCGGTCAATCTCAACGCTTTCAAAATTGTTTTAATAAAGATTTCTTAGTGTTTTCGATAATAACGATACCATCACCACCTTCATGTGCCTGTGAATAATAGCATACTCAAAAAAATCTTTTGATTAACTGTATACAGCAAACATAGCAGCAAGATTCTTGGCAAGAATCATTCCTTTACTTTACGTAGTTGCAAAATATAACCAGAAAATAGCTTCTTCTTTTACCTAGCTTATCTATACTCAATCTAAAAAACATTGATCAGTATTGGTAGGCTTTTATAGTTGTAACGTAACCGATTCGAATCTCTGGTCGAAGTAACTAGTATTTTATTGAAAGTGGTGATGTGTTACTTCTAAGTTTGGCAGATCGCTAGCCGGTCTACACACTAATTTGTATGGGCTACTGCTTGACCCGTGCCTTAGTCTGAATTGAGTACCTATTGTAATTGACTTGCAATCAATACAGTCAATTCTACAAATAATTTAGTCAATTTATAGTCCGTACAATCAACTTACAATCAGTATAGTTGGCTTGACTATACTGCAATTAACTGCTATTTCAACAATAATACTATCCTTTTCTTTATAGTGTTATTCCAAGTATATATAATACGTATTTATAGTGTTTTTTGGTAGGGTTTTGGACGTTGAAAAGTTGACGATTCTATTGGTCAAATTAACAGTAGTATTGCATGGTCAGATGGTGGATGTATTGTTCTAGGTTTAGTAGACTGCTGTAATGATCACACTGAATACCCGTGAGTATGTAGAAGGTGTTCAGAGGGTTTATATTAGCAGTAAGATAGCAGAGGTAACAAAAGGTGCAATATCAAGACTGTATTCGTGCGAGTGATGATCAGAAGCCGTGAGGCTATTCAGGGTAAACTGAATACTTAGATTGACAACTGAAGAGCTATGAAGGAAATACTATCTATCTTGGTAATGAAAGTATCCTTATATATCCGCGCCTTCATATGTCTTCAGTGTAGGCTCGACTGGCTCGACGTCGAGTCCATCGAGTCCTGGTGTGCAGCTCGACTGGCTCGATACCAAGCCCATCGAGTCTCACACCATGCTGACCCTAACCCTTGTGTAAGGGGTGTCTGTTGTGGATCCCTGGTGCCTGCCGAGAGGCTGTGTCCAACCGATTTCCTTCGTTATCTGCTGCGGGGCCGCCGCTGGTGCGCCCTGCAGATGTTGGGTCATAACAACTGCTCGCCGGTCTGCACAGTAATTTGTATGGCCAATTTCTTGTCCCTTGCCCTAGTATAGAGTGGGCGTATATTGTACTTAACTTACAGCCAATATAGTAGGCCTATATAAAATAATACGCTTAACTTGTAGTTAGTATAATTAATTTTACTGTAAATAAAGTTGACCTATTACATTTCGACTACTACTATTTTAATACTGGCGGCTTTTTCATTTGTACGCGCACGCTAATGTAGTAAATTCATTCTTTTTTGGTAGTCGCTAAATTACAGCCTCGTTAACTGGCTAGTCCTCTATCAATTCCAGTTAACCTCCATATCAAATTACACTCATTTATACTTAAACTAACCCTGTTTACCTTTAATTGCTTCATGGATTCGAGGTCCAACTTTATCTATTTTTATAAAACAAAATCAATATTCGTATAAACCTTTTAATTATACCAATCGAATAAGTCACTATCGTTAGTTCCCTGGTATATTTTTAGTTTACCAGTATATCTTTAACCTTCGCTACCTAATTTGGCGTTTCCAGGTGGCCTATTAATGTAGCCGTCGATACGTGTATTAATATATTCCTATTTACAAAACTTTTGAAGACCTTATTTGGTCATACTTTCATTATTGAGTTTACAGAATTTTCTTTTCTATTAATTTACGGAAACTCCTCGATTTTTTGTCCTTGTAAACTTCACGAAATTCCATTATATCAATTATCAGTTTTTTTGCTAGTAGTTCCGAATTTGGAACGGTATTTTAATATTATTTTGGAGTCGGTAAAAATTACTACTGAAATAGAAGAAATCTTTAATTACTTTATAACAACTTCAAAGATTTTCCATAATATTATGCTTATATTGAAGCCTGTCATAATGCTGTAAACCTTTAAACCCAATATATTTTGTGTAATTTTCTTATATTTAATAGAATTCCAATAAATTTGGTTACCAGTAATACTAAATTAATCTTTCTGCCTATCTTTATTAATAAGGGTTATTAAAAGGCCGGTTTATAAAAACAAGTTGGTGTTATCTATGAAAGACCCGTTTAGAAAATTCAATAACTTGGTTCTCGACCGGTTGATTAGAATCATATTAATCACTTGGTTTAGGTTCCTCATTTTCCACTTAAACGTTTTATTCAGTCGGTTAAAGTCTTTATTTATTAGGTTCTACACCTATATCGTAATAAATAGGTCGTAAGAGGTTTCCGATTAGTAAAAGGTAGTGATATAGTTGCCACGGATACGTTATTTCAGGTACCGTTTGACTTTGGTTATATTAGTCATGTTGACTATGATTAAATCAACTCCTTAGTCCTATTTGCGAAACATGAGGCCGATATCAATATCAAATATACCGATTGATGATTTGTTAAATTTAAATTTATTGCCTTTCACTAATATCATAACCGGCTCATAATTTTCAAAGTTGAAATCCTTAATCGCCTATTATTCCGATATTACAACGTTAGCCGTTTTAACGAAAAGGGTTTAGTGAATTTATATATTTATTGAACCTAAGTCTTTCTTTTACATTACCAATCAATACGAGTTATATATTAAAATTTTTATAGCTAGCTGTAACTTCAAGTACGATTAATAAATGAGGAATTAATTAACGTTTGATTTTTTTTATCCGTATAGTAGTTTAATATATCGTATTACCGCTCATGGAAGATCAATAACACGTGATTTCAATAACGACTTTAACATGACGATCCTTTATAGTTTAGTTACTCATTACGTATATAATAACGTTATATTATAGCTGTTAAATATAAACTTACCTTGAATTTTATCTTGTGAAATTGTTATTAAAACAACTACTAAACGCTAACTAATCTTTTTTATCGTTGGAGATTATATAAGAATTTAATCCATATATTTATTACTGTATATATAAGCGATTAGTCGTGTTTTTTTTATATAACCGCCCCATAATCTTATCTTTAACCTCATAGATAATCCTCGACTTAAAAATTGTAATATTTAGGTTTTAAAAGTTAAAATAGGCCTTTAATACGAATTATATAACTTTTCGAATTAATATGTCGTTAATTTCGACCTTATCTCTTTCTTTAAAAGGTTTGCTAAAGGTTTTAAGAATGCCTTATACTCGAAACGTTAATATTAAATCTTGGTTATCTTTCTTTTTCCTTCTTACCTTAGTAATATTATAAGTATATCCCGGTATATATTTCTTCTTTTTAATATTTCTTTTTTTCGAAGGTCGTATGTGCTGTCGACGTTTCATCGGCTTATCTATAATCAGTAAGAGAGGTTTGTATTTACTAGGTCGTTTAGATTAATAGTCTTTATTATTAATTACCTTAATATAAGGCTTAACTCAAGTAATAGGAAATGTTATGTGGCCGTTAATAATTTTAATAATTATTTTAAATTTAACGATATTTAATGTTTTATATAAGCCCTTCCATTAACTCGGCTCTAGCCACACGAGAACTTTACTTCATAATGGTAAAGTAAGTACGTCGATCATTATAAATCCGTTTTTAGTATTAAAAGCGTTTTTAAATTAGCGGCGTTCCGATGTCTTTCATAGTTCCTTTAATGCTTTATAGTAGGTTATTTATCGCTTTCAGGTATTTACTAATATCGGAGATTCACTCGTTAGGTGTAAGTATGCTCCAAAAACTAACAGCGTTAATACTAAGCCATCAAGTCTCATATTATTGTTTAAGCCCTTTACCGCTATTTGAAAACATGCTTTTAAATCAGTAAAGCTTCCAATATCTAATATAAGAATATTATACGTTCGGAAAAGTAGTAATTATACCCTTTTAACCTTTCGAATACTTTAGTAGGCTTTTGTATGCACTTATTTACACTAAATGTCCATTATTTCAGTATTTTCCTAAAACTTCACCGCCGTAAAATTAGTGCTGGTATCGTGGAAAACGATGTTAAGTATACTTAAATACGTGTTAATCCACAGTATTCTTAATATTTCCCACGTATCTTTTGCCAATAAGGACTTTAAAAACTTAACTCTGTAAAAGAGGGTTACGAAATCAACAATATAAAAACCAGTTTCATTATTAAAGTAACCTATATTAATAAAAACGTTGTAGTTATATTCTTTATCTTCTTTTAATTTAAACTCAAATATTCAAGGGGCTTGAATATTTTTGGTAGTTTTCAAAACAAATTCTTTTACATGTTTATACCCTACAAACTTCAGAACTTTATACAAACTATTAACAACTAGGTAGTTAAAACGACGGGATAGTTAACGTATCTTTAGATTTATTATATTTAACCTTAATTTCCTTAAAAATCACAGATAAAACTATAGGTACCCCTATTTAAAAGCAAGGAGAAACTTTGGGCCGTTTTTAACTAGCTCGTTAGCGTTAACGTTGATGTTAATGCCGAGGATCTTCATATCTTCTAAATAAGGGTGAAAAGGGTTAAGGGACTTAAGTATATAAAATATAATGAATCAAAAAATGATTCAAATTATCGTTATCCGTAGTAACGATAGTTATTCGCCTAATCCAAAATGAATTTTAGCCTTAGCAGTACCGTAACAATTAATTTTGGTATCCGTAATACTTTCCTATAGCAGCGCTATGTATTACAAATAACCTCCTATTAAATACCTTATTGCCACTATATTTGGTATAATATTTTGAAACGTATAATTCACGTAACGTTTTAGGTACTTATTATATATATAGGTTTTACATGATAGGTTATGGTAATATATTTTTTTTTACCATACTTTAATAGTAAACCTTATTTAATATTTATTTGACTTATTATCGTAGGTCGGATTATAACATACCATTAAGGTTTTTTTCGTTTTTTTAAGAGAATATCACCTATGATAAACAAATCGATAGTAAACGTTAATAGTTTTACGTTACATTTTAACGTTATCGGAGAGGATAGGCCGCTGGAGAATACCTAGTTTTTTTTTACCTTTATAACTATTCTTTTACCATTTCGAAGTTGATTTAAGCCAATATTTCACGTTTATAAGATACCGTAAACTATATTACGTCGGTTATAAAGTAATTGTAATAACTGGGT
This sequence comes from Anisogramma anomala, assembly GCA_038502455.1. Lineage (NCBI taxonomy): Eukaryota > Fungi > Ascomycota > Sordariomycetes > Diaporthales > Gnomoniaceae > Anisogramma > Anisogramma anomala. The sequence continues at coordinate 7,650,965 of JASMMZ010000010.1, read as the reverse complement.
AAATCGATTTCAATTATCAAACTTATATTCAATTTCGCTTAAGTTGTAACGAAGATTTAGTAATTTAAAGTCGAATTAACCGTGACTCGCATTAATTTTCCACCGGATAAGGATAGATAAAAACGACATAACTAACTACAATTCGATGGATTTGTTATTACATGGTTAGCGACGCGTCAAACGATCAAATTTATATTAAAAGAGGATAAAATATAAACTGTAAAAAGTCGGTATACATTTTTTTACGTATAGGGATATTATACGGCGGCGGTAAAGCAGGTAGTTACGGCTTACTATGAAGCCGGAGGATACGAGGGTATATACAATACAAGGAAGTTTTTCGACTATATTGAGGCGGTTTTTAACGGCTCTTACCGCGTAAATAAAATTTTAGTCGAACGAAAAGGTTTGGTTATAAGCGAAAAAGACTTATGGGTATTATTTGTTATTAGGTTTAAAATACTTTGAATTTAAACGGGAGGTTTAAATTGGCTTTCAGCCGTAAAGTATAATGACCTATATTCCCATATATCGTTATGTATTCGCGAAAAATCCATTACAGAAAATATTAGCCAGGTAAATTATATTATAGTTTTGAAAAAGTACCGTAATTTCGCCAACGAATTAAAGTTCTTAAAGTTAAAGCGACGTTTCAATAGTTAAATGATAAAACGCGTATAAAATTAACAGTCGGATAGTAATATGGTTATAACAGGAGTTTATGCCTTTTAAACACATTTATTAAAAGGTTGGGGTAATCGCGGTTAGTTATTCCGATATCGCGATGAATTATTTTAATCAACCCATTCGATACACGTTTAGGACGAAAGACGTAAGGCGACTTGAGCAATGGTAAAAAAACGTTAGGCTAAACTTACCTTAGGCGTTGCGTACGTTGTAGTTTATGGGATTATCATTAACGTAATTACAAATTCCGCCCGGTATTATCTATTACGCAGGTGTATACTGTTTAAGTTAAAAAAGTAGAAAAAAGTTTCTTATTAACAGCAACAGGAAAAACATAACTCTTAGATATAATCTCGTTTAAGGGTTACGTAAATTTAACAACGTAATTACAAAATCTAATAAAAATAAGTTTAGTTTAATTTAAACACGTATAAATAAAAATCTATTTCTTATCCTTATACTTTTTAATAACATCTACTTTTTAAATATTAAGGTCTATTTTGGTTAAAATTATTAAAATATTATAAACGAAGCTTTTATATAAAGGTTAAAAATGAAGTAAATTAGGTTATCATATCCTTGAAATCTTGATACAATATTAATGTTACGGTAAAATACGCGTATTACCCAAATAACTATGTTTCATATAAATATTAATGAATGGTCGAACCCGATATTGATATATATTATTCCTAAAATGATGTAGTATATAATTTGTAAATATTTTAAATATAATATTGATAAGTAATTTTAAATATTAATGGAGGTCGTTTAGTAATTTAAGTTTAAAAAGGTTTAATTATCGATGTAGTAATAGTATACTTTGAAACGGGAGATATATGGGGCATAAAAAACTCTGGGTTTTTAGGTTTAATGAAGCGTTCGTACCAAAAGCTATAACGTACGAGGGATTCGTTTCAATTAACTTTTATTATAAACTTTTACGTAATAACGCGGATTGTATAAACAACGACGACGACTACAGTTAAAAAAAAAAGGATTAATTACGATTTTTATTAAAATTAATGAAATTCTGTAATTCATTCGATAAGGATAGGGTAATAACCTTACCTTTACATAAAGAGAAACTCGATTATAACATTTATATTAAACCAAATGGAACAAATTAAAACGAATTTAAAGGATGTTATATTCAACATTACAAATTTAAATTTTTCAACCTCAACAATAAGTTACGAAGTTAATAATTATAAGTTAAGTTTAGATAAGCTTTTTATTAGTTATAGCATCGATATTATTATTTTAAGTTAGAAGAATGATAACGGTTGAATATCGACTACCGGGTATTAATTCAAATTACGAATTAAAATTACTTTTTCTTACTTTTAATTAAAAAAAACCTTATATACGTTGTTAAAATTGATATATCTTACGAAGTTAGATATTCGAAAAGCCTTTTACCGTATCTGGGTTATTCCCATATACAAGAAATTAACGGTGTTTCGTACGCGATTCGGGTTGTTTAAATGATTAGTTACCTCTTTTAAATTAGCGGAAACGCCGGCAACATTTCAATGATATATTAATTATATAATAATGAATGTATTAAATAATTTCGTTATAACGTACTCAAATAACCTTTTGGTCTTATCTTTCGCTACTCAATAAAATTATATACCGAAACTTTGCGTGGTTGTGGAACGTCTTCGTAAAACGGGATAAAATTCGAATTTAAAAGAGTATAACTTCGTAATTAAAAAGGTAAAATACCCAGGTTTTATTATAACGGTTAAAATAAATATTCCAGCCGACTCCGAAAAAGTCCGGGTAATTCATAAGTAAAAGTTACCACGTATTATCCGGAAGATTCGAATTTTTTTAAGTTTTACCAACTTTTATTGTTATTTTATTGGTAATTTCTCCGAGTGAAAGAATTATCTCGTCTGTTCAACGAAATAAAGTATTCGTTAAAATTGGACGAAGCAGAAAAAATATACTTTTTAAACATTGAAAAATACCTTCATTACGGTTCTGATTTTGGCATATTAAAATTTAAATCGGTTAACGATAGTGAAAACCAACTATTTGGAAACAGTATTAAAAGGGTACTTTTTGTAACGGGATAAAGATAGTATCTAAAAACTAATAGCTTACCAATTCGTACGATTAATAAACGCGAAACACAACTATAACATTTATGATGAGAAGATTTTCATGAGAGTATCCTATTTTGAAAAAAAGTTTTTTAAGTTACGTGGTATCCGTATACCGTTCACAATGTAAACAAATTATAAAATAAAAAAAATAACTACGTTTAATTTCGGAATGCCAAATTAAATAGTCTGAAGTCCTTTCGCTTTTTTAATACCACCTACAGTATAAACCCGTAACTTAAGGCACTGTCCCAAATATATTAACCCATAATTCATGAAAAAATCGAAATTAAGGAACGCTGCGCGCGGGTTTTTCAGCTAATTTTTATTACCATATTAAATATAGTATTAATAAATTTATACATTATGTGAATACAAATTACGGCGGATTATGTAAATAAATTCGGCGAAACGGAAGTTTTGTTATGAAATCGCGACGATATATATCTTAGAAGTAGGTCGGAGGTTTTCAAAAAGCCGTCGAAAGTGCTACCGCCTCGAGTTGTCCAGCCCGCGTCTGGGTCGTTATTAGAAATAACGCCGGGGGATTCTAATACAACGAAACCGGTAATACCGTTACGGATCCAGCTCGCGTTAGGCCTACTTATATAGCTAAAATCGAGTAGTTACCTTATTTTCGACTCGGGTACGTTAACTAAATTGTAAAATAAAGGAATAACGAACGACCTGTTATATAAGGTTCCTTTATTAACGGTTTCCGAAAGTATTAAGCGTTTTTTACCTAAAGAAGAATAAGTAATACGAATCGTGTATTACAAGATTAACCCGCAGGGTATATTACATTATGGTAGTCGTTAATTACTACCAAATTAGAAACTATTAATGATAAAAAATTTGTAATAAACCTACCCTTTGTTTATCATAAATTAGTTAGGTAAAAATATTTTATTTTGCGGTTTCAACAGGATTATTATTAAAAGGAGCTGATCGTAAATATCCAAAGTTTATATCGAACATTCATGTAATATAACGGGACGAAACATAGTCGTACCTTATAATAAAGCCTTTTTTAACCCATTCTCATTTTAAATCGGTATTAGTCGTATATTTTTGTCGACTTTATAATTAATTTTCTAATCATTAAAAGCGGTGCCTAATATTCTTTAATCATTATAAATTTCCCTTTTAAGTTTATCTAACGTAAGGCTATATATTTTATTACTATTAATACATATACAAAACGTTTTTGGGATATATAATAGAGATTTTATAAATTCCCAACTTTCATTATTCATAACCGCGGTTCGGATTAGGTAAACGTATTTTAAACTACTTTATATTCCTTAGTAAAATTCGAATAACTTTCATTTACAACGTATTACCTATAAACAGATAACAGTATTCAACAGGTAAATTAAAATGTTTAAAAGTACTTACGTATTATCGTCGCTGTTTCGTAATATAATTAGGTTTCATATTTACCCGTTTATTAATTCGCGTTAAATAACTTGAAGTCGAAAATTACCAGGTTTAAGACGAACCGTTTAATAAATAAATACCAAATATTACTTATTCTGAAGGTAAACGAGGATACGAAATCGTTAATAAGTCTGGCGGGATAAACTATCATTGTTATGGGATAGTGCCTGGCTAGTATTACTAGGGATCTAACCCTGGTAGTTCTACATGATCCTGCAATTCTCTAAAATAGGGAGGAAACCGCTTGAAGACACGCCACCACACGTTATATGACTGAAGAGAGGGTTATATCATTTTAGCTCCATAGCCGCTCCCTAATAGGGACCTTTCTTCTTCATTTTTTAATCGAGGTTTAAAAATAGAATTCGACTACCTTAAGCGATAGCTTCGGCTTTAGTCCCTTTATATATAAACTTCGATTTCTTCCCGACAATATTTTAATTACTTTTTAGCGGTAATAACTTAGGGTTATATCATTATCCTTCGACTTAGCGAATCTGGACCCTTGGGCCCTAAAGTAATTCCTTAATGCGCGCGTTAAGGAATAGCTTTAAAACGTCCTAACGGATTAGTACGATTACCTTACAGTTTAATACGAACGTTTTACCGATGCCTTACGTATAAAATTTATTGAACAAGATGAAGCCGTTCGAAAATACGTTTTATACTAAAAATAACGACATACTGACGCGTTGAACGTTTTAACGAATATAATCCGATAACTCGAAGTTACCGATACACCTACGTTTTCGGGTTAACTTCCCCTTTAAAAGGTTCCTTTTAAGTACATTACGAACGACGTCATCATTATACCTTTTTTTATCAAAAATCGCGTTAGCTTTTTAAATAACGACGACTTGGACTTTTTTAACTTCGACTATTATATTAGCGTCCTTTTCGACGGGCGTTAACGATTGAAACATAAGTTTTGAATTAACTAGTTAAATTTTCCGTTATTAAACTACGATTTCTGGTATAGAAGATTATGATAATACGTAAATTACGTCGGAACCAGAATTTTATCGGTATAAAAAAGGATTTCTTTTACGTTTTTTTCTGATGATTAAAAGGCCTTATGAAAACTGCTATAAAAAGTTACTATACCCGCGGAAGCAACGGCGGTATTAATAATACCAACGCTTTTATAGCTATATTTCGCGCCTATTACTCCAACCTTTAAGCGGTTAAATCAATTATTATTCAGTTTACGAATATAAAATGAAAAGCTCGTAAACGATTTTACGTTTTTTTCAATGTTTGGGAAGCCATATTCGTAGAAGTTAGTGGTATCGCCTAGAAATCTGCCGCTAAACTCGTTATTCTTAAAAAAGCTATTAATTATACATTTACAAATACGTTATTTCCCTTTGATATACCGAGGAACTATAACAAATAGGTCGCTTAAATTTAACTTATTAACGGACGCATTTATAATCTCCGTACTCGTTATGGCTATACTAATATTATTATTACCGAAGAAGCTTTCCGTAGTAGAAATAACAGTAGTAACGCGCCCATTTGAAATATTTAGGGCGATATTATTATAATTAACGCAAACGTCGTTCGAGTCGCTTTTAAACAACGCGTCTCCTATGTTAATTACGCGGAACTCTCTCGCCGTAAGGACTTCAAGCTATACATATGTTACAATGCATACGGTTACCGGATCCGTACCTGCTTATAATACCCGTCGTAACGCTCGAACGGCTTTCATATTAAAGTTATTATAGGAATTTATCTTATTTCAGCTAAAAACCTTATCAACTTCGAAAAGGGAAAAGCGAAATTTTATATATAATCGCTTATAAAAATTAGTAAGATTTTAATTTAACCTAATAACTTCGTCTCAACTTTTAAATAGCTTTCCGTTTATAATAAATTTACTTTACAATTTTATTCGTTTTATCTGACTCTAGTAAATATAAGTTGCAAATATTATAACTTTACGAATAAATAACTTGCTAACCGCTTAAAATTACCGATTTCTTTTATTCCCTTATGATAACTCGGTAAAACTATATATTATACGTTTGGTTTTCCCCTGCAACTTGTTTTTATAACTTTTTTAGACGTCGAACTCAATAAATACTGTTACTGAATATAAAAAAATTTTTTAATAAGATGAAGTTATTTTGAGTAAAATTTAAATAAAATATTACTAAATTACTTACGGCGTTACAAAATGTATATTATTCTTAAAACGAACCGGTAACTATCATGTTTGGAAGCGGGGGTTTACTCCCGTTTAACAAGTGCCGAAAATGGTCAGCGCCGTTATATTCTACGTTATCCTATAATAAGCCCGTAAGAACCGAGCCGTTACCACATAGCTTACCGCCGTTTCCCTCGAAAATATTAATAAAGTATTTTCCCAAAAACCACTTATCTCCGTTTATAACAAACTTCCTACTAATATCAAGGAATTAGCGCCCTTATTCGACAAAGCCCTTAACGATAAATTATCCCCTTACCGTTTTGAAACAAATTACGAAATCGTTTTTCATATCGATAACTAAGGCTAACCTTTAAAAGTACTATAGGGTCTTTTATACGGAATGTCGCGTGAAAAGCTCCTTATATTATGTAAAACGTAAACCGAGCTACTTAATTAAGGTTATATTAGAATATATAACTTTTTAATGGGCGCCTTAGTACTTATTGTTAAGAAACTCAAAAACGGGTTACTATTTTATATTAATTATCGCCGGTTCAATACTATTACAAAAGTAAATCATTATATGCTTCATTTTACGAAAAGGACGCTTATAAATATTTCGTAAGTCAAGTGGTTTACTAAATTAAATATTAAAGTTGTTTTTTTACGAGGTTTATATTAAAAATGGAGATAAATAGAAAACTGTATTTCGTATACGTTTTAGACTTTTTAAGTAACTTATTATTTCCTTTCAGCCTTTTAACACTTTCGTTACTTTTTCATGATATATTAATAATTTGTTACGCTTTTCCTCGATTTTTTTTTCATTTCTATGATATTCCTATTTACTTTAACAATACTTTTGATAATTATGTAATGAAGGTTAAATAAATCCTTAACACGTTAAACATTGCGGAATTCAACTTAAATAATTTTAAATACAAATTTGGTATTTAAAAAACTAAGTACTTAAGATTCTTAATCGAAGTTAGCGTTGATATCTGTATGAACCTAGAAAATTTACGTGTTATCCGAGAATAAGCGTCTTTTACAACGGTTTTAAGAGTGCAGAGCTTTCTTAGTTTCGTAAGTTTTTATTATTATTTTATTTACGACTACTCAAAGATTATAGGACTATTACTTCGGTTAACCCGTAAGGGTACTTTATTTCGTTAAAGGCTTTAAAAAGAAATTGTTTTCGAATAGCTTAAACTTAGCTTTTTCTTCGAACCCGTATTCTTCTAATAGAATCTTAACCGCAATACCTTTTTTGAAGCCAATTATTCTAATTAGGCCTTAAAGAGCTACTTTTTTTAACATAATGACTACGGTAATCTATGCCTAGTAATGTATTACTCTCATCGCCTATCTCCCGTTAAATTCAATTACGAAATCCACGATAAAGAGCTATTTGGAATTATAAACTATTTAAAAGTATAAAACGCAGAGCTCCAGAGTATGGCGCGCCTATTTACTATTTTGACGAATTATAAAAATTGAAATACTTTATAATTATATGGCGGCTTTCCGAAAGATAAGTCTGTTGATTTAAACGCTTTTAGTAATTCCGTTTTCGAGTAGTATATAATAAAATAGTATATTATACGCGACCCAATACGTTATTACGACAACACTAGGATATTCCTAAAGGCCTTTCGGAATTACATTACTTAGGCCGAAAACTTTAATTATTACGTCCCAAATAGTTTGTTTCCGAATCACTTTCATGTACGTACGTTTTCTGGTTAATCGTCGCCGGCGAATTAATTTTAAAATGCCGTCAACTTTTTACCAACGTCGACCTTGAAAGTTATTAAAATACCGTTATTATACACAATACCACTTACTCATAACTGGTAAGTACGGTATTTATAGGCGACCGATATTTCCTAACGGATATTCGTACCTATGACAACCATACGTTAAAGGTTATAATTTCGGAATATTTAATGAACAGCGATAAAGTTTTAAGGTTTTGTGACTGTATTTAGGTACCTATTTACGAGCCGTTTACTACTATGTTAATTTAAGTTACCTACGATTTACTCCTGACCGGCTACCCAGGTCGCGACACTATTATCGTTATTTTTTCCAAACCGTATTTTTAGCTAAGTTTATATCGTATAGTCCGCCGTTTTACCGTAATTACGACTTTTATAACCGTATAAACTATTAGAGACACCGTTGAAAAAGTCTTTTCAAACCCCTCCTAATTCCTAAACGGCTTTAAAACGAACTTTTCGTCGATTTTATAATTAATTTACATTAGAAATACGTTGGTAACCTAAGTTATCTTATGGTTATTGCGAAAAATTTAAATAAAGCCGTTGCCTTCGAGGTTATAATTACTATAGACGTCGAAGCTTATGCGGAACGGTTCCCTAATTTCTTTTAACGATTTTTTAGTTTTCTATATACGTTTATTAACAACCGTAGTTCGAATCAGACCAATAGGTTTTAAAAATGACTTTACAACCTAATGAGGATTAAGTAACGCCTAATTACTACCTTTTATCCCGAAACCGACGGCGCAACCAAGTGCGTAAATTAAAAGGTCCTTATATATTTACGTTTATTAATTATTTATACATGATTTAATTAAAGCCTTTTATTACCTAGCTATTAACTAATACTAAATAATATGGATACGACTATCATCGGTATTAGCCCGTTTTTATAACCTATAGTTATTACATTAATCCTATATAACTAGTATAACATTTTTTCATTCCAATTATAATACTACGCATAAGGGTTAAAAACTTTGTTTAACGGATCCTCGAAGTTAGTTAATTCGTACAAACCGTAACAACGGCTACTTAACAATGTATAAAGAAAACCTTTAATAAGCGGCGCTCCTTTTCGGAACGTTTTCGAGTCGGTAAAGACGTTTGGCTTCTCTTTAAAAACCGTAAGTTAAACAATTTTTTTTAAAAAAAAAATTAAACTAGTTTTACGATAAGTATGAGATAACGCGTATGATCTACTTTTACGTTATTAAACTTAATATACATGGCGGGAAAAATCTTCGGTTTTATATAAATTAACTCGTCTAAACCGTTTCAGATCCGCTTTTAAACTAATAAATTCGAAACTTTTAATCGTGAGCTATAAATATTAAAGACTACGACGGTAAGTTGAAACCTAAATACCAAGTTAAAAGTATATTACGGGCCTGTAATAAACCTTAGTCATATATACCCAACTTTATAACTAACCGGAACGGTAGGTTTTAATTAAGTAGGTAGGTTATATATACTTAATGTAGGAGTCGCTTTTAAACTTTTCCAATACCGTAGCACTCGATACCTTCGAATCGCGTTATAAATTAGCTAAATATAACGATGAGCCCTTACGCCTAGCCTGTAAGCGGGAATAATTTTACATTATACTTTACCAAATGGAGTAGCGTATAAACTACTAATAAGCGAGTATTAAATAAACGTATTAAAATTAATAAAAACGATAAACGAATGACTACGACCGGGCTTACTTAAACATATCCTTAAAATATTGGTCTGAGTTCTTACCTAGCATTTTCTTACCTATCTTAATAAACTAGTTTAGTTTGACATCTATACGACCTAGCTTAATATTAATTCGTTCCGAGACCTTAATAAGATTTTGTATCGCTTTTAACAACGCTCTCTAGCTATTTGTTAACCGCGCCCTTTACGTTTTTACCTAGTTAAAAAAAACTTACTTCAATATTACGTTCCTCGTTTATCAACTACACGGCCCGTAAGCCTCTAAACTGTACGGGAATAACGGGGATAAACCTTCCCCCCCCCCCACCTCGGGTATTAATCTTACATTACGTGGCGCGACGTACTTTAATAGTCTCTTTTACAGCTATTACCTAAGTTTGTACGCTTTTTAGCTGATCTTTAGCACCTAGGTAACGGCTGATAAAACGTAGACTTACCCCGGTTTTAAAAGTCGAACGCTAAATACGCTTTATACAATTCCTTAATAACCATATTTATATTTGGATTCAGGTTTAGCTACGTGTATGTATAATCAGAACTATGACTTGTAACCCTAACAGAATAAAGGCGGTACCGGGCTCTAGTATTTAACCACTCGTTAGCAGCTCCCTTCTAGCTATTAGAACCACTTACCCTTAGTTCCTTAGTAAAATCTTCTGGGGTTATACGCCATTTTATAAACGTATTCGAAATATATTTATCCGCAAGTCCTGTCGGGGTATGTATCGATAACCCTTAGTGTAGGGAATTTTATAATCGTTAATAAGGACCAAGCAGCTTTGGAACATGTAACCTATGTTTTTAATAGCTTTATCTACTTTAGCAGCGAGTTGGGGATTTATCGTAACGATATAGGGGGAACTAAAAGGAGTATTAAGACTATAAAAACAAATAAGTATTATATTAATAGCTATAGGTACTGATATTATGTAAAAGGGTTAAAGGTTAAAAAACGAAGGAAGTTTATCTTTTGCAATTATGATTTTAGGGATTATTTATAAGGTGAGAGGTGGAGGCGTTAAAGCACCTTTCACATAACGTTAGCCTAGTACCTTTTACACGGAACCGTGATGTTTTAAAAGGCGTATATATCTTTCTTATACTTTCGGCGTCTTATATAACAATACTACATATAAAAAACGGGGGAAAAGATGATAGGGGTATCTTTAGGAGTAATATTATAGGCTAATGCTTAGCTAGTATTACCAGGGATCCAGCTCTGGTAGTTCTATATACTTTTACGATTCTTTAGAGCAAGAAGGAAGTTGTTTAAAGATACGCCACCATACGTCACATGACTGGGGAGATGGTTGCACCATCTTAACTCTATAGCCGCTCCCTAGCAAGGACCTTTCTTTTTCTTCTTTTACATCGAAGTTTATAGACAGAATCCGAATACCTTGAGCGACAGCTCCGGTTTTAGTCCCTTTACAATTATATTTTAAACTTATTTATGCGGGGGAGCAAAGTTAATTTAGGCGACAATGACTTATATTTAATAGCAGATAAAAATGGCGGTAAATCGTAAGAGACGTTCGGCAACACGATATAAAGTAAAAGATGAAGTTTTTTTAAGCTTTCCTAATATTGAAACTAATTGTTTAAGTAAAAAACTCGATTATCTTTATAATTAATACCGTATTGTCAATATTTTGAATCGTTCAATATCGTTTTAAACATCCTTAATAAATACCTTGTATTTTATATAAATTTAGTTAAACGAACGGCTTCAGACCCCCTTTTTCATAAGTTTTATCCAATATTTACCCGAAACTAATTTTAGTCGTTAACGACGTAAGAGAAGGTAAATACGAGGGATTTAAAGCTTAAAAAATCCTCGCGATAAAAACGGGGCGAAATGTGATTCATTTTATATTAGTTAAATAAAGGGGTTATAATAAATCGAAGTCTAAATTGTTGAAAAATTACCATTATACCATAACTCTAAATAAATTTAAAGCGAAGTAAAAAAATACTCGGATTTACAATAACCCGATATTTCGATGTCAACGTCGAGTTTATATCAAGTAATAAACTCGGAGCGAATCGTTTATATCCCCGAAATAACATATTACTTATAAATAAAAATGAGAATTGATTATTAAACGAAGTTATAACATAATAAATGAAATTAGATAAATTTTACCCGGATTTTTCAATACGTATTCAACTGTAAAACGGATTTTACCACGACTTAGTAAAAATCGATCTATTCATTATTATTATTTTTATTGAGATTTAACGAATACTAGCGTTACTGACTTTAAAATTCCTATTATAATTAAATTTAAATATTAGGTAATACCGGGGGAGGTGGATGATAAAAGTCGTAACAGATATCGGTTAACGCCGAAAAAAAGGCTAGTAAAAAGCGGAACAAATATAAAACGACGCTGAAAATAGCAGATAACGCGAGGAGAGACGGGCGTTAATGAGGGCCGATAACGGATAATATGAGGAAGGATAAACATCGAGGGAAGCCAACGATAACGGATAATGTTAGGAAGGATGGACATTGAAGGAGGCCGATGGTAACGGCTAACAAAAAGTAAGGCGAAAGGCGAAACGAAAAAAAAAGACCTTTTAAACGGGTTATCTAAATCTATAATATATTAGTTTAAGCCCGGGCGACGCAGTCGGTCCTAGCACGATCCTACGCCCGTTTGCCGTCGACCCGATCAATTCGCTTTTAACTAAGGTTAATAAATAAATACGGGTAAAATATGGAATCGTATAGTTAGGCCCTAAATTTTGTGCGTTATATTTTGTAAACAGTAACTTATATTGATCATAAAATATATAACTCAGGTAATTATACTGTTTTATTTATTTAAGACAAAATTATAGCAAGGTATATGGTGATAACTAAAAGATATTGGAACGAAAACGTTACGCATTAAAATACGGTCGGCCAAAAGAGTCCTATCTGTATAAATAAATAATATAATAAAAGGTAACGAAAGGGTTTTAAGGGATAACGGACCCGGGGAAAAAAGCGACGAAAACGTATAGTCAAAGGAGTGACAGCCTATATAACTAGTATAGTAAGGATTCCTTATACCCGAGCGATATCGCAGAACTAGATAAACTAATTAACTAACTAAAATAAAATGGAGGTAAAAACGGGTTGATAACACGGGATATCTCTCTAACGTTTATATGTAAAGGATAGAATATATCTTTTATCCTCGGTTGTAATAATTAATTAACCTAAAAGGACGCAAAAATCGAAAAAGACCGTAAATATGTTTATCTCCTAAATATATTACAAAAACGGGTTAATTTACAGTCAAATTCCTCATAAGATCAATTTATAAGTTTACTTTATCATAAACCTTTCAATATGTTTCATACCTCTACATCCGATACATATAAATATAAATAAAAAACGTTTAAGTGAAGAAAGAGGATAATATATAAACGTTTTTAACCAATAATGAAAAAAACTTACTTTTATCTTCGTAATTACTAAAGACAAGGAAATCTCCTATAACGTAAGGCGCCTATAATAGATAGTAAACGGTAAGGTATTAATATATAATAAGGTAATATATTTTACGAGGTAATTATTTATATTTACTAAAGGCGCTTGCAGTAATATAACTTAAGCTAGGTCCATTATATATGTCGATTATAAAAACGAGTTAAAGGAAATATCTAAAATATATTAACGGGAATTATTAGTTAATATATATGAATGGAAAGTTAAATGATTATAAAAAATGTAGTTAGCGAAAAAGGGCTGTGTTATAAAAGGGAAAAGAAAGAATTTTTAGAGGTTATACGGGCGTTCGTATTTATAGGAACTAGAGAACCAGATTTGGTAAGGGTTACGTATTGTACAAGGTGCGTTATACGGTACTAAAGTTAGGAACGCGATATTATACGACGCGTTATACGATACCGGCGGCAAAAAGAATACATTATAAAGCGTGTTAACGGTTGCGTTATAAGGCACCAGCAGCAAGACTAAGGGGCGCGTTATACGGCATCGAAAGCTTAGGGTTGGATCGACTGATACGTTACATAACGCGTTATACGGCACCGGCGGCAAAAGGGATATATTATACACCTAAACTATAGGCGCGTTGTTAGACACCGGCGGAAAGACCAAGGGGCGCGTTATACGGCGCCGGAGACCTAGAGTTAAACCGGCTAATACGTTATACGACGCGTCAGACGTCGCGTCACCGGCTTGCACCTAGCCCGCGTACTGGGCGAGTAAGACCCGCGCCCTGTATTTAACCAGCTGGGCGCCGCAGCCCTTACAGCATCCAGGGAAGAGGTGGGATGTTATGGTCCGACCTATGATGGTAAGCCAAGTAGGTGCCAAATAGGGTTTACTATTGAGGTACGGTGGAAGACTAGAAGAGGCTATCGTGGCCCACTGTGCAGGACCTATGGGTATGGCCAGTGCCTAACCCGTTACGTGCCCTCATACGTGCTGTGCACGTACCGTATACCAGTGCACGTACCGTATCCTATCCGCATCCGGACTATGCCCGGTCCGCATCCGGGCTGTACCTGGTCTGCACTCGGACTGGGCTCGGACCGAGTATTACCTATCCCGTTACATGCACAGTTACATAACCTATGGACATAATGGTCTGTGGCTTGGGTCCATAATATTGAGAGTTAAGTTAGGGTAAAAGTAAGTTGTTTCACCACCTAAACAGTATAAAAAGGTATAGTTGGCTAATTAGTGAACCGCGTTGAAAATAGTATCTTTATACCACTTAATTTACTTAAAGGTATTATTATCGTGAATTACCTCGTTGCCCTCAAAGTTTACGCTATAATTGAAGTAATTTTATTTGAAAGTAATAGGGTATTATATGTGGTATATAACTTTTCTATTCTCATGTTCAATTAAGGGGAAGCGAATTAGCTAATAGCCAGATTTACTATAAATCTAACTTTTTTACCACTATTATAACGATAGTTTTTACGATTAACGGGTTTACTTAAATTTTAGTCCTATTAGCATCAACGTGGCTATTACTTCCAATCTAAAGTTGTTAGGCCAGATTTTAAATGTTAAAAGCGCTCATAACCGTATTTTTAATTGATATAAATAACTATCGCACGGTTTTTTCCTTTGGGTTACAGAAGTCGCTAACTTAGGGGTATATACCTAGTAAGTTTGGTATACACGTTATTACGGTTACAAAAGTGGAACGTAACTAGCTAAAAAATTCTTTACAGGTAGTATTTGAGCGTTATAAGGTGTATTTAAACTCGTTGACGCCCATAACGACGACCCGTACCTGCTCGCGACGTATAGATTCGCTAACGTATGCTTTCCCTATTATACCCAATACAACATTAATTTATTAAAGATTTAATTTAATACATCCATTAGTATTTCCTTGTCTTTTTTCTTCGCTATTATTGTGGTACACATTGTAGTAGTCTAATCCGTATAATATTAAGCAACATAGACATCGTATTCGAAATAACTCTTTATATTATCGTAAACTTCGTGAAAGGTAGTTATTTGGGTTAAAAAGGTAAGTTTAGAATCTTTAATGTACCTTATAAGGATTTCAGAGAATAATAAGTAAAAACCAAAGGGAAAACCCTTTATTTACCTATAAATATTTAAAAAGAGTATTATCGTCGCATCGAAAATATTATAATACTTTCTGTTTTACTTTTTTACATCGTTTTAGATTTTAATAAAGTCTGTAAAAATTTTGTAATTCATATTAACTATCTTGTTAAGTTTTAGGGATAGGTTGTAATAATGATCCTAGTCTTTATTGGTATTTCCTGGAAACTTAAGCTTTAAAGCCTCCGAAATACAATATGAAGGGTAATTTCTAATGGCCCGAGCTGAGGCGTAAAATCTTATAGTAAGATCTATAATAGGTTCGTACGTATAGCCAAACCTATCATGACAAGTGTTTTAAAAGACTTGGTGATTCTAATTAAATAACTAGAAGGTAATAGATGCTTGAAGGTTTTGAAGAACTTGGCCATCTTACTTAATTAAATAATATAAAGCTCCAAAGTTAATTCCCTTTACCGTATTAAAAACCGTTACTTTATGTACTTTGCCAACATTAAAAGCGTACTACGCGCTATCACATGAAGGTACTAAACTGCTGAATAAATCAATTATTTTTTTATCGTTAACACGGGAAGGGGCTCAACTTAATTAGGGGTTAAAAGATTTATTAAAACGCATATAAAAACGTTAAGGCTTTTTGATACCGTTTCCTTTAAGACGTGGATCTTATAGGCATTTTTCAAGTTAAACCAACTCGAAAAGGGTTTTTACTAACCTGGTAAAGCTTTCCTTTAATACGTAAATCCCTCGTCATTTAAATTCTAACTTTCATTTGAACTTTACGGTTTTTTAAACCGTTTTCTCCATATTAATTATCTAGTCGTTAAAAAACTCACGATATTTGCAAAAAAAACGTAGTTAGCGTTTTCACCGTCTTTATATTCAACGATATAATAGCCGATAAAGTTAATTAGATAATTTTTCCTTAAGTCTTCATTAATATGTTAACCCCCAAGGTTTTTATAATATTACTTGGAAAAAACGGATCTAAAGACTTCGATTGCCCTTAATACGTCTTAAAAAGATGCCATCTTAAGGTTTTGCGTAATATAGGACTTGGTAATTCGGGTCGTAAAAACTTATTATTTTAACGTAAAGTTACGTAGAAACTTCATGACTTAGCGTTAACTTGCGCGACATGACTTTCTCAGCGCGATTTTGCGAATCTTAGTATTTTTGCTTAGGGCAACAAACTTAGCGATTAAATTAACGTGAGGAAAGTGAAGAAAAAAGTAAAGGGAAAAATTTGGTATAAAAGTGTTATGACTCAACAGCTGCAGGTCACACCAGCAGCGGCCCACAACACTGATGAAAGAAATCAGTTGGACACAGCCTGACGGCAGGCATCTGGTCCCATAGACCCCCTAGGGTTAGGGTTATTAGGGACCTTCTCAGCACACCGAGAACCGGAGACTGGATATGTTGGATGCTACATATCCAAATGATCCAGTCTGGATATGTTGGATCGCGCACATATCCAACATATCCCACGCCACTACGTTAACTGAAGGAACTAGATATAAGGACATGGTCATCACCACGTTAGGTAGCTTCATTAGATAGTTCTTCAGTTGTCAATTTAAGTATTCAGTCTACACATCTAAATAGCCTCATAGCTTTTGATCATTACTTGCACGGTTGCGATATTGTTCACTCAGCACCTTGTAATGATCACACTAAATACCCGTGAGTAAATAGAAGGTGTCAGGGGGTTTATGTTAACAGTAAGGTAGCAGAGGTAACAAAGGTGCAATATCAAGAAGATGTTTGTTCGTGCTGTAGAATGATCACTAGCCGTTAGGCTATTCAGGTCTGTAGACTGAATACTTAGATTGACAACTGAAGAGCTATGAAGGAAATACTATCTATGTGGTGATGACCGTATCCTTATATATCCGTGCCTTCATACCGTCTTCAGTACTGGACCGCTGAAGTCGATGTCGCTTCCTTCGGTCCCAATGTTGTCGACTGGACCGCGAGTGGTCCTGTCGGTCCAAACTCTAACCCTGGGTGCTTACATAAAAGAGATCCCTGGCTTGATGTGTTGGACATCAGGCTTCTGATAGCGCAACGGACCGCTGGCCTATTCCATGACCTGCAGTTGGTCCTTGGGTTATAACACACCTCTGCTACTTTCTTGATAACATAAACCCTCTGACACCTTCTATATACTCACGGGTATTTAGTGTGATTATTACAAAAAGGTAAAGTTGAAAGTTGTTTATAAGTGGTAAAAATTAAAGGTTAAAAATTATAAGCTGTAAAACTTAGTCGTTTTTACAATAATAATACCCTTAATAATACTGACTTAATCGTTTACCAACTTACTGAACTTTAAGACTTTTAACAGTTAATCTTAACGTTTTTGAAAAAAATATGTAAAGATTTCTTAGTGTTTTCAATAACGATACCGTCGTTACCTTTAAGTTGCCGTAAAAACCGCCGCAACCTAAAAGTATTTTCTACTTATTACCGTAAAAACCGCCGCAAATTATAGAGGCTTTTTGTAAGAATCTTTCCTCTACCTTAACCGCTGTTGTTAATGTAAAGCGTAACCGGAAAGTAGCTTCTTCTTCTACTTAGCCAATCTGTATTTAACCCAATAAACACTAATTAGTATTAGTGGGGCTTTAAATGTTACAACGTTGTCGATTCGATCAGTCGAAGTAACAGTAGTATTACGTGGTCAGATGGTGGATGTATTGTTCTAGGTTTGGCAGACCGCTAGCCGGTCTGTACAGTAATTTGTAGGGCTAATTGCTTGGCTTATGCCCTAGTATGAAGTGAGCGCATACTGTACTTGACTTACAGCCAATACAGTAGGCCCACACAAAACAATACACTCAACTTGCAGTCAGTATAGTCAACTTTACTGTAAGTAAAGTTGACTTACTGCATTGCAATTACTACTATTCCAACAGTATTTTAATATTGTTAGGGTTAATGTATGCTCACTGAATCACTGCATGCGCAATATATAGGAACCTCGCCTTGCATGCGTCTAGTAACCTTTTAACCATAGGAAGGATCACTGATAATATCTACGATTCCTTTGGCAAGCCACATAATAGATATCCCTACAACGGGCCCAATGCGTGGAACTGTGGGCTCACAGGCTACCACTGCTCTACCCTTAACATCATCAATAAGGAATCCTTTGTCATCTCCAAGGCCCAGCCCGGCGGGTAAAACGATATGGACATACTCTCGGTCGGAATACGAGGCTAGATGGATGCCGAATATGTAGCCCTCTTTTCTATATGGTACGCCGTCAAGAGGCAAGCCGACCCCCTGTCTTATACTGTATGTACCCTATGAATTGAACACCCCTGTCGGTTAAACAGCAAAACTAAAATTGCTACGCTAAAATTCAACTAGTTCCACCCATCACAACTAAATGATTATTACGGCTGTAGTATAATTGAAATAAGGGTTCGATTTGTAAAAGCAATGAATTTATATAATGTGCCGGCTTTTGAGTCTGGGTTTTGGTACGAGTATTGCAGGTGGGTTAAACTTCGGCTTCCGGAGCCTCAGATTTTAATCATAATGAATAGGATCTTCTTGATTATTTAAGGTAAGCTTTCAAAAAATACTAAAATCGTAAACTAGACTATTATTCAATCTATAAGTTTCTCTTTAATTTAAACCATCGTAGAGGATGCTTACGGTGGGTGGTTGGTGATGGATTAAACAGTTCAAATTTACTACGTAAAATAGCTGTTTTACTGGGGTCGAAAGACATACACACCACCGAAACCTCGGCAGCCGAACCTCCACGCCTAAGATCGTAAAATCTGACTTGGTAAATCTCTACTTTAGTAATTCTTATAACAACTTGTTCCATTACAGGTAAATATATAATTGTTGGTGGCTGATTTGTACAAGTGGCATAAGTCGAATTTTGGTGGGCTAATCTTAGTTTTGCTGTTCAACCGACAGGGGTGTTCACCTAACAGTGTACATACAGTACAACGCACAGAACGCCCTACTAGCCAGCCTCCGCAGCCCTTTGCGCCCACGGGCAACGACTTCGGCAAGATCACCACCAGCACCCGATCCTGTCCAACGCCGCCGCCATCGCCGTGAGCTAGAACCCGCTGGGCGCCTCAGCCGCCCGTGCTGGAGGTACCTACCACGACACCGGCGCCGCCGCGGGCGCGCACGGGCGCGCGGCGGCAGCAGCCAGACGCGGTCCGGCAGCCTCGCCTCGGCCACCAGCATCACCCCCACCGGCAGCGCGTGGCACGACGTGGTCGTCGTGCGCGCCCCTTCCACAGGGCAACCGAGCGCCGCCGCGGCGCCTCGGCGCGACGCTCGCCGTGGGCGGGCCGCATGCGAACGAGGAGGCGCAGGCCGGTCGTCGACGCCATGGGGGGCGCCGCGGCGGCGAGGGTGTGCAACGCGACGACGACGCAAGCGTGTCGTATGCGGCTGGGCTGGGAGGCGAGGAATGAGTTGCTGCTGGGCAGGG
Source organism: Anisogramma anomala (assembly GCA_038502455.1). Classification (NCBI taxonomy): domain Eukaryota; kingdom Fungi; phylum Ascomycota; class Sordariomycetes; order Diaporthales; family Gnomoniaceae; genus Anisogramma; species Anisogramma anomala. Next base: position 7,631,035 of record JASMMZ010000010.1, on the reverse strand, counting down.
CTGTCGGCACTGTCGAGCCCAGGGGCACTCGCACCGCCGAGGTGGCTAGGCATGGTGCGGCCCTGTTCAGACTCAGGGCTGTTGTGCCGACCAACAGCGGGAAGGGGGCGGGGGAGGAGCTTTGAGCATGTCTTCGGTCTTGATGATACATCTACTATGCAGTAGTACCAGCATGATACATACCAGCACAGTCACCACCATGATTTGACCACTCTCAGAGTGTGCTGTCATAAAGCCGCAGACTTTGAGCCGCTAAAGACTACCGCATGAAAGCCGGCGTTAAGGGCATGAAAGATGACAACCACTCCATTTTACATGCCCATTACTTTGAAATGAGACAATCTGTAACTTCGAACAAGGCGAGAAAATACACTTTACTGTGCGTGCTACGGGTTTAGCGTCGCGTATAGTATGGTACTTCCTTCGTACCCGGAAATATTACATTTCTCAGTAAAATAGTCACCTATGGAGTGGTGGCTTGGGAAGGCGGCCGGTAGAATGATTGCCCATGGAGAGTCGCTTGCAAAATCTCGCAAGCGTCCAAGAGTCGTGAGTCATGGTCTAGAGAATTCGTGCACCATTCTTTGCCACTCTGCCTCGATATCTATCAAATTATGTACACGGCCCACTTCTTCTAGGCGCTATGCCCCCTTCCTTCCTTCATCGCTGCTTGGCGAAAGGCTCCCAGGCATCGATCTTCGGCTTGACTCTGTGACGCCGTTAGCTGCGTGCCAGGTGGAAATATCCATTCCGGCTCCAGTTCCAACGCACGTATTATATGGCTTGTAAGCGCCCCTCGTCGCGGTGTAGTTGGGGATGTGATACGGCTTCGCCCAGCTGCGGGCTGACTTGGCCAGAGGGTCGAGGGTCGGGGGCGTGTCGACGGCGTAGGAGATCCATGCGTGCCACAGGGGCTCGATCTGGGCGCTTTCATGTGTGTATGCATGTGCCTGCGTCAGCCTGCGTGTCTGTCCGCCTGGTCTCGGGCTTGCCCCTTGGGGGACTTGGATTCGACGTACGGGTCGAAGTCGTGCAACTTGTAGTCGACCCATCGTGTCCGCACTGTGAATGTCCTTCAGCCATGGCTCCGGCCACGTTCTCGGAAAGAAAAGGGTGTGTCTCGTACGTGGCAGCTCCTCCGCCATGTTCTCGTAGAACTTGTTGCCGAACTTGTCGGTGCCGATCAAGGTGCCGGCCTTGGTGTCACCTGGTGCTTTCGTCAGCCTCTCGGCCTCTCACAGGCGCGTGTTCCGGCGGCCCATACCGATGTACTGTTCGCAAAAGCGGACGCGTCAGTGGTCATCTGCCCGCTGGGAGTGGGCGGGGTCGGGAGTCGGACGTACTTGGAGTTGGTGCCAGAATTCCTGGGAAGGGCCGAGTTAGCAGAGGCGCAGAGCGGCGGCGGGTGGGTCAATCACCTTGAGTCCAATCTTCCGCAGGTTCCCGAGCGTCCTCGAGAGGGTGGACATCTTCGCGGTTGCGCAATGGGCGTGAGGGTGTCGAGGATGTTATGCTGTTGGGAGCGCAGCGAAGTCGTCACGATGCTGTTCAACTATGTACAGTGGACTACAGTGGATCATAGACCCGGCGGGCAGAGCCCAATCCCCTGTAAGCCCTGTAAGCCAACCAACCACCCCTGTCAGACTGGGGCTCATCATCCACAGACTGAACTTCAGCTTTCTCCAACAAAACACCCAGTTCGCTTCCAACAATTCCACAACTCCAAGTCGGAAATGCTCGCTTGGACCGCCGCCAAAAGATGTGGCGTCCGTAGAGCCCGAGTGCCGTTCTCTTTCACGCCAGATTTCCGCGCCACAAGGATTCCACAGGTTCGCCAATACGCGACAGCCGGTGCGGTTCCAACCTCAAGCCGCATGAGCTCTGCGGGCATGCTGGCGCCCTTCCTCAGCGAACTCGACAAGACTGCACCGTCCTTCCCGATCCACGGCTCCCAAGTTCGGGTACTGGAGACGCCAGCGGAGTTCTACGAGACGCTGAAGGACAAAATCAGCAAGGCCAAGAAGCGCATCTTTCTCTCGACACTGTATATCGGAAAGTCGGAGCGGGAGCTCATCAGCACGCTGCAAAAGGCCTTGAGGACGAATCCGGGGCTCAAGCTGAGCATTCTGACAGACGCCTTGCGAGGCACCAGGGAAGCTCCTCAACCGTCATGCGCGTCCCTGCTGGCACCCCTGGTGCAGGAATTCGGATCGGAGAGGGTCGAGGTACGCATGTACCACACGCCCAACCTGACAGGTCTGCGGAAGAAGCACATCCCCAAGCGGATCAACGAGGGCTGGGGCCTGCAACACATGAAGCTCTACGGTTTTGATGACGAGGTCCTGCTCTCCGGAGCGAACCTTTCCTCGGACTATTTTACCAATCGACAGGATCGATATCACCTGTTCTCTTCCAAGGAGATCACGCAATTTTTCTGGGGACTGCACAGTGCTGTCTCGTCACTCAGCTTCATAGTACAGCCTTCAGGGTCTCAGGCTGGCTTTAAGCAGGTATGGCCGGCTGGAAATGCTGCGCCTTCGCCCCTCGAGAACCCGAAGGAATTTGTTGCCAAAGCCACTTCGAAAATCAAAGTTCTTATATCTCCATCCAAGACCTTGGTACAAGCTCCCGATGGTGACCACGACACCAGCGTGTACCCCTTGGCCCAGATGTCGCAGCTTTTATCGCCAGATCAGTCAACGGAGCTCCCTGCCCTTACTCGAGTCCTCCAGACACTGGCTGCTCCGGAATTCACAAACTCCTCCTGGACATTCACCGCCGGCTACTTCAATCCGGCACCTTCCCTTACGAAGCTTCTGCTGTCCACAGCCTCTCACCACAATGTCGTCATCACGGCCTCCCCCTTCGCCAACGGCTTCTACCAGTCCAAGGGTGTGTCCGGCATGTTGCCCGACGCATATACCCTGCTCGCCCGACGCTTCCTGCGGGACGTCCACACACGCAAGAAAGAGCTCGCAATCACCCTCAAGGAGTGGCGCAAGGGCACAGTCAACGAGCCCGGTGGCTGGACATACCATGCCAAGGGGCTGTGGGTCACGCTGCCCTCCGAGCCCAATCCGTCGTTGAGTCTCGTGGGAAGTTCCAACTACACGAAACGGAGCTACTCGCTGGATCTCGAGGCCAATGCGATGATTCTGACGACGAACGAAGATCTGAAGAAGCGATTGGGCGATGAGCAGCGGTGGCTGCAGGAGCATGCGACGCAGGTCACGCGGGATGATCTTGCCAGGACGGAGAGGCGGGTGGGCTTCAAGGTGCGGGCTGCGATGTGGTTTGTTTCGCTAGTTGGTGGCGCGCTTTGAGAAACCACTCGTGCGATCTGCATGCATGTCGGCCCCCAGCAATGGGTCAGCATTGGAGTCAGGCTTGAGGCTCACAACTGTTGCATGGAGTGCAAGGGGCGCCCTATCGAGGACATCATCCCTGGCGAGTCGCAGCCGGCAGGGCTAGCTTGACTTAGGGAAGTTGATGGTGAACGGCCAAGTAGCAGTCCGGCAACAAACATCGACAGGGCGGGAAACATAGCCTCATGCTTTCAACTGGCCCAACACAAGGACTCCCGACGTGGCATTGCTCCATCACACGCCATCCAGCATCCCACGACTGTCCATTGGCAATCCCTCGGTATCACGACTTCACCCATGGTCGGGTATCGACCTCGGATGAACAACTCGGTGGTCCAGTTTGATGGCAACCGAATTGCCTAGACTTGCGATTCACTGGGTTCCACAACATGTGAAACAAGGCCTTTGGCATGTGGGCGCATGTGCAGGGGGGCGCGATATCAGACATCTCGATTTGGGCTCCTCCAGCCGAAAAGCCCGCCAGGCTCCAGTGCGCCCGGGTCGATGCGGCTCCGTGCTGAAGGGGGCCCACTGTGCCGAGCGAACGGCTACGTCCGGGCCGGATCTGGCAAGTCAGTCGGAAGCGCTATTCCAGCAAGCCTCCCGGCCTCGGTGGGCTGAGCCCGCATGGCTTTGTATCTCCTCGTGGAGCCACGCGCGTGGGTGCAGGGCGGCTTCGGAATAGCAGAAGCCGGCTGTGAAAATTCCACTCGACCTCCGGAACCAGCCATCCCGCCCCAGCTTGCACATCCGTGACAGACAAGTCACAACACTGGATGCTGTTTCCTCTGTTTCCATGCTCTGGATGGGTACTATTCGAACATCGAAAACAACATGATGTGCCACGCAGGCCGTGCGTAGGACGCACCTGCCATTACTGTATGTATTATGTGGTGTAGGGCTTGGGCCTAGTCAGGCAGTCCATAGTCCATCATGTTTATATGGTCCTCTATCTCGCTCATTCTTTCTCTCCTTGGGCCTCCACTCTTGACATATCTTTTGACAGGACCCGCCTACTGTGGTGGAAGATGCCCGCTATCACCCTCGTTCACCTCACTGCGGTGACGAAGCTGCTCTGGTCTTCCCTGCTCCTCACCATATCAGCTCAAGATGTCTGTAAGACCAGTAGCGAACCCAACCCCATTGCTCAACAATATCCCGATACTGTGACTGGTACAATCAATGGCACGCTTGCAATAGTACCAGTAGCACTCGCCGCCGCAAGACTCCTCATTCCTCCGCAATACGCCATCCTCGAGCGCGCCTACCGGGCTCTTCTTCCCAGCTTTCCAGACGGCATGTATCCTGTCTTGTTGCAGGCAGTTCTGGACCACGACATTCAAGTTGCGCCATATGGCATCAACGTTCCGGACTTCCAGGTGACTCCCCTCTCCAGCCTTGCTGGCCCCGCAGGCGCGCCTTGCTGACAGATCCCCGGCAGCGCATCGGCTGGTCCTTCCCCTTCGTCGACCTCCTCGGCGACGGCTTCTCCTCCTTCACCTGGGCGCCCGCCCTCATGGTTAGCGCCGCCGCGGACATGGCGATCAACGGCTCGCGCGCCTACGGCACCGCCGTGTTCCCGGCCTCCTTCGACCCGGGCTGCGACGCCTACGGCCGCCTGCCCGGCAGCGGCGGCGCCGCCACCACCACCTTCACGGGCACCGCCACCGACGGCTCCGCGCACGTCGCGCTGCAGTTCGCGCCGCTGGCGCCGGGCGCCGCCAGCCCGTTCCCGGTCGCCTTCTTCCAGAACATCACAAACCAGCCCGTCTTTGCGGACGGGACGCGCTGCGACCGGCAGATCCGGTTGTACAACTCCACGCTCAGCCAGGAGCGGTTCGCGCCGGTGCCGGTGCAGGGGACGGTCGTCGCGAATCTGCCGCCGGTCGATATCAGCGCCGGGGTTGGCGGGGTCTTTGGCGTGCTGGTCGATACCCCGTTCGCTGAATACAACGGCCTGGATTGTCAGTCTCTCAGGGGGTACGCCGGGACGGGGGCTGGGGACTAGGCTTGGGGCATGCGAGCAGGTCACAGGAGACCACGTGGGCAGGGGCATAATAGGGGGCGTTGCATTCTACTGAGTACACACAAGCATTCCTTCTCGTCTCGCGTATGACATGGAGGGAGTGTTTGGTGCTTACATTGTGAGGTCCTGCCACGTACACAATGCGAGCTCGATCAAAGGCCGACGCAGATCTGGACCGGTGCACGTTTCTCCCCGACGGCATCACACGCGAGCCCAGGGATGCAACGAGTCTCCGACAGGGATGCGCAGCGAGGACGTGGACGTCGACCACCTGCACTTCGCCTGGTGTGGGCCCTTTGGCCACCAGGCCTCGTCGGGCCACCCCCCCACCGCACATCAAGACCTTTGGGATGCTGGTCCAAGCGATGATACATGCCCCCAATGCACCACTGGTGAGCGAGGAGGTGGAGCCGATGGAAGCTGCCACCCAAGGCCCTTTGTGTACCGCAACCTCCGACCCGACACCCACGCTCCCGGCGTCATCTCGGCGTGATAGGGTGGGTTGGGGTGAGCGCGGTGTGCTACGTCTGCCCCAGAGTCAGTCGCCCGGCACACACACGTCCCAAGGATGTCAAAGTAGGCGAATGAGCCGGGTGCACAGAAGACGGGCCGCTTGAAGGCAGGTGGCATTCCTGCC